>VUJU01001541.1:0-54555 GCA_009835225.1 Aphis craccivora | reverse complement strand
ATAAGTATGTGTAAGTTGTATAAAACTTTTTTATTGTAAAGCACATAAAATAAATAATACTTATACTAAAACAACAACTACAACATAATACATATGGCAGATGGGGGTGTTCTAACACCCATATCACCCCCCCTAAATACGCCACTGGTTAGTACAATATTAAAATAAATTTAATAATATTGTGTTTATAATATAGTAACACTCTTATTGAAATTTAATAGGTATAAGTAATTTACCTATTTGTTTTTAAAAGGGGATTTTTGGATTTTTGGACAAACTAACATATGGTCAGCTCCAAAACACTTTTAGATAGCCACCTGTTGTAATATCATATGACAGTATTAAATAAAAATATTAATATATTATTGAAGGGTATAAACATAATAGATTCTAAAATGATCAAAATTAATTAACAATATAACTCTACGAAACTGGTAATAATTAAAATGAATAGCTCTATTACTTATAAACTTCTAATTAATACAATTTAAACATTTATAGTTTAAGACTATCTAGTTAAATGGCAAAAACATAAAAAAAAAATATAAAAAACAAAATGCAGAAGTATCTAGGTCTAACATTTGTATGCTACACCTAAAGCTTAATATCCATTTTAACTATTTCAAACAAAAAATGTGATTGAAAGTAAAGCTGCCTTAACTGTTTTGTATACTATTATAGCAAATATTTGACCTTGATATTAAATAACTGATTCATAATTAATTATTGTTGTGTAAAGAAGTAATATGATCGTATTATAAAAAAACTGTTAATTTTAGATGACATAGCAATTAATAGGAATTCTATGAGAACAAGTAGATACGGCTACCAACATATATCTTTTGAATCTAACAACCTATGTCAAATAAAAAGTGATATTATCAAGGTAATAAGTCTTGGTATAATACAAAGAAATGTTTAATAAATAAGTAATATGCCAATATAAAAATTAGAATAAGAGTACTAACATAATATACTTCATAAAAATCAATTTAATATAAGTAGTTACAATACAAAATACACACTACATATTAAGATAACAGGAATACCCTTTAGATATTTTAAAATACAACAGTTTTATTAATTTATTTAGATGAATTTTGTATATTCAGTGTACCTATACTTAAAAAAACACTAGTAAGCAATTAAATTAGAAAAAAATATTAAAATTTAATATTACATGATAAATCTAGGCCAACGATACTACACAAACTAATTTTACAAAATATATTTATATGGTTAATTTGATGAATCAAATTATCCAAGACCAATGCAATAATTTTAAGTATTAAATTTTGAATAATTCTATGATAAATAATTAAATAGTAGATAATATAAATTAAACTAATAAAGTTCTAGCAAAACTAAGCTTTTTGAAGTGTATAATATATAAAGATTTTCATGATAAACATACTCTTAAATAATTATACTTGCTATATGCAAGTTTATATTAATATTGTGCTTTTAATGTAACATACCTAATAATTTATATAACATAAGACAACCACATTCTAAATATGATATATAATATATGTGTTTTTTATATAATATGTTTTTAAATAATAGATTTAAACTGCTATACAAAATGTATTTTAGTATTAGGTATAGATTGCCCCAAATAAATAATATGCCTAAATCTTAAAATTAATAAAATTAATTCCTGAAATAAAACTTTTTTTACTTACCATAAATCTTTAAAAATTATTTGAAGTATTCACCCTCAAATATATTAATATTAGTAAACAATATAATCAATAACACAAATCTATTCCACAATTAATTTTCTGATTTGCATTAAAAGTATAATGTGCCATTAAGTTAGGTATTTGTATTATAATTTAATATAAATTATATAAAATTAAATTTTTTTTAACTATTTTGAAACACTGGATATTTTATAAATATAGATAATATCAAAAAGCTATTTCCGTGTATATCTTTTCTTTTTCTTACTATTGTGTAGTCATGACACTAATTGATGTAGGTATTCTATTTAACCACAACTTACTTATAACTAATTGTAATATACTAGTAGATTGTAAATTGGTTTTGTAATAAAGATTATTTTTATTATTATTAAATGATATGATCCATTTAATGCATGTACTTGTCTATCTATATTTCTTTACTCTTTCAAGTGTCCAAAAAGTGTCTTATCTAGGTAGTAGTTGAATTATTGGATAATTTTGTATCTTTATGATTTTAATTAAATATGCACATGCAGTTACCTAAGATATTATAAAACTAATTAATATCCAATTATCTACATATCTACCTATCTGTATAGGGTTTTCTTAATTTTCTATGAAAGTTTTATTGTGTAATAGGTATATGTAACTTATATGCAATGATTATGCAATAGGTACCTATAATACTTATAGGTAACCTATACAGACCGTTCCCCTTACGAAAGTACATATTATTTGTTTAACAAACTAGGTACCATATAATCTGTCTAAAGACAAATTAAGAATGATCACAAGCATACACCAATATTATAAAGTATTGCCAAAATACCAAGTAGCACGAATCATTATATTTAAATATAGGTATTAATGAGTAAAGTCAATACGTACCAGTTTCAGACGATTATTTTTACAGCTATCGAATCAACGTAACAACTTGGGCCTGATGAGTCAAACATCCTCAACGATATTTGCAAAATAAAGTTATCACAGGACTGTTATTCATACAATTAACGACAACAATCGGTGGTATTATTACGAAACGATCTCGGACGACAAGCACATCATCATTGTTGTTGTGATCGCGGTATAGCGGAGTCCGTCACGGACAACGGGCAACTCGATTAAAATATAATAATATTATTGGCGATACAGTTACACGGCGCACTTTACAGTATCGGTTACTGGAGTCCTCGATAGGTACAATAATAATAATGTTATTGGTCGACAATAGGACTATTAGGACTTGGACACCGGGAGCAGCAGTAGCAGCAGCTGTAAAATCGTGAGCCTGTTGCGAGTGGCGACGGGTAAACGGGTTGTCGGTTGATAGTAGTTGCAGGCTGCAGCCTTGCAGGCGACTGCTGTTCGACCGATGTTTAACCAACAATCGAACGATTTCGTTTTTAACTATCGATAGACGACAGATTACAATTGTATTGGATTAGAACACGATTTTGGAAGCCCATGCGGGTAGACCGTAGACGACGTGCTCGCCACTGCTCGGTAATTGGGGATACCGGATACCTGGCACTAACCCAAATAATTTATCGTATATTTTGTACGTTATATCTTGTATAATGTAGGTATAATAAATAATAATATACGATTATATACGAGTATCCGAACTTCCGGAGTATAATATATTATATTATGCGTTATAGGTACGTCATACGTATTTTACGTTTAATGCGGATTGCGGATGTACGATGTTGACAAACAGGAAATCGATCATGTAAAGGACGAATTGTACCGTTTAGTTTATTCGTACAAACTATGAGACACAATAGATAAACACTATTAAACTAATCAGCGTTTAAGCCGAGAATTTTGAGATTGTTGACTGTTGAGTGATGGCCAACAGCAGTACCATCGATTTACTCCGTTGAAGTTTGAATATAAGAGTCGTGAATAAAATAAAATCACAATAAAACGATTTTTATAATAATTTCCGCTTGAATTCCAAACGGCGGTTAAAAAACAAAGAAAGAAAGAAAGTCAAATAAACACCTGTACGGTTGTACAGCCATACGGGTGCAAGACATCATTAATCTATTGTTGTTTCTATAATAATATGGTGAGTGAGAAGGTAGTAAGGTACCTACTGACTTATATAATAGTTGTCCTAGCACCGTATATTTTATGTTATAATATAATTTCTACCTCAGACCAACCACCAACTTCATTATTTTATTAGATTAGAAATTTGAATCAATTGATCATTTTTGGACTGTTTGGAATGGTATACAGATGCAAAATATAAGTCCATCAGTGGCGAATACTTACTAACTATTAACTCCGAAGTATGGCCTGGAGTGTGGGTATGCACATTTACCATAGTAATAATTTATACTATTTATAATTCTATTTAATTTATAGGTAATTAATAAATAATACACACGTATGTATTTATTTATAAATAAATAAAAATTAATAAAGTTGTCATCAACGGGTAGAAGTAGATTTGTGTTTTGTAGATTATAAACCTTTTGGTACCTAAATCATTGAAGAAGCGCAATACAACGAACGTATGCCCTTACCAAATATCTTGTGCCCTGTGGGCAGCTGTGGCATATTCTTCAATACTTGTAGTATGAATGTGGTACTGGTTAGTACCGCACTACCGTAGCTTTTATAATTAATACTATTAATGCTATTATATTATTATAATATACTGAAACTGATCTAGGAATAACTGGTATTTCACAATGATAACAAGTGTTGTATAGCTAGCGCACACACCGACACACCTATCGTATGCTAATATTATAATCAAAATAAACACAGATAAGTATAAAGGAAATAGATGAAATGTTTGTCATACGTTATGTTCTTAAATACTTAAAGGCCAAGACCGTTGTTACAATATCAACTTAACCGGCGGTTAACGGATTTTATAACCGGCAGAAGTTCACCGGTTAGCGTTAGCGGAAATTTAACCGGACATTGTAAGAACGACCCTTGACATAACAAAATAATTATTATATTTTTTATTATGCTTATATTCTTAAGCATGAAGCATGTCCAGAGAATTCTCCACTTATGTTCATATTAGTTGCAAATATTACAACTTTTTAGAACTGCCTTGATGTTGTGTTCCATGGGCATAGGTAGGAAATATTTTCAAAGGGGGTTTTGATCTAGATGTACATTCAATTTAATTCACAATATTTATTCTAAAATTTTTTTATCTTTAATTTCGGGGGTGTTTGAACACCCAAAACACTCCCCTTACCTACGCCCATGTTGTGTTCATATTAAGGAAATAAAAATTGTATATTATACGATCTAGTAATTTTGGTCACCACTTGCTAGAAAGTTAGTGTTATAAAAAAAAACTGAAATATACACATACAATTTTACAGATAATTCAAAAAAAATGACTCATGGTCATTTAAATTTTTTCTCTTTTTTTAATGTGTGTATTAAACCACCATATTTTGGAACTTAACTAGACAAAAACAATAAACTTTTTTGTTTTTTTAAAAAAACTATAGGTTTAAATTTTAATAACTATTTTTTTAATTCCTCTATAATTATTAGTGTTATTTTTTAAAATTATTTATCATAGTTTATTAATTTATTAATTTCTGACGAGAAATACAAATAATGTTATTATACCTACAATAGTTTGATAATAAGTCAATTCACTCTGATATCAAAACTAAAAGCACACTATTGAAACTGGAGAACAAATATTGACTACGTCGTAACTCATAAGACAGAGATTAATCAATCTCCACATCTGCAACCAATATTCTTGCAAGTATTGACAATACATTTTGATAGTATTTTAGACATAGCCACATAGGGACTGTTGATGATGCTCAAGCACCCTATGGTTCATTTCATGGGGTGCCCTGTAGGGCACACAGCAATAAATAAAACATATAATTAATATTCAATACGTAAATGTTATACAAGTATTAATATAAATATAAAAAATGTATAAATTATCAATTTTAATTACTTAATAATAGCAGGTATATATTTTGGGATTTATTGTTATTTTGGTCGTGTCGTATACCGTATACTCATATTATAATATTTTCAATTCATTATTATACATTATAAAAAGAATATATTTTTGCTTATTTGTATTGTTTCCAACATCATAATATAACCATTAATGATACATTTTTAAATTTTAAATAGTACCATAAACCATTAATTATTAAACTTGCGATCGTTCAATAATATTGTCTTAATAAAATAATGGAAATAATAATAACACAAAATGGTAATGGCTTATGAATGCGATAGCCAAATTGCCAAATGCCATGACTGACAAAGTCTCTTCCTGTATACTCGGTCGAAAAGCTGATAACTAAAATTTATTATTATTGAGTTAAATATTGCTATCTAATATCTATCAGGATTTTTGTTTCACGTCAGAATAAAGTCCAATGAGAAATGTTATTTATAGATAGTATTGACAATTGCGCATTTTTTATTTAGAGTTAGACAAAATGTGTGAAACGTACATTAAAATAAGCACTGGTAATTGGTATAAATATATTTTATTTACTTATTATTTATATTTAGTGAAATTATTGAAATTGAAATATAAGTTTGATAAAAAATCTATTTTCATAGTTTGATTGCTGGACTTAAAGGGATTCAATTATTGAATAAAAGATTCTTAGAGTTAAAATTTTTTTTTTTTTTAATGTGTTATTAACTACTTAATTCCCAAATAAAAAAAAAAGGTGGTCAAGTAAGTAACGCTCTGTTGTACAATTATAGGTATCGAGTGAACATCGGACATAGAGTAGGTTACTTTAATGGATGTGTTAAATTTGAATATAATGATTGGTATCAATGTATCATTGTATACGAAAAATGATTCTGAATGGAGATGATTTGTCAGCCTATATGATATATTTTCCATCAGTGGGTAATGAAAATGGTAGTTTATGTTTTAATGATTTAAATACCCCAAAATTTAGTCATGTACAGAAAATGCCAATTTAAACAACTGGTGTATATGTTTTAAGTTTCTACGACTATAGAAATTTTTAACCATAACAAAACTTTAAAATTATTTGAAAGTAAATTGTTATTTTCGAGTGAATTTTTGATTTCGTAAATATTTTGACTTAAGAATTAAGATAAAAAATTTTGTAATTGGCCAACACCGCTCAACTTTAAACGCTCTTTTATACTTATTGTAAGTTAAAGTTATAAGAAATCTTGTGTTAAATTTTCATGTATTTTGACTAAACCAAAATAATTTCATCGATATTTATAAAAAAAAACCTAAACAAAAACGAGTATTTCAAATTCCTATATAAAAGAAACATCTTGAAATTTAATTTTTTTTAACATTTATAAGGAAACTTATAATAAACCAAATATTACATTTTTAAAGATATTAAAAAAAAAAATACTTTAAAAAAATCAAAAATTTTAGTTATCTATAAATAGCTTTAAAAAGCTAGAATATTTTGAAAATTTGACCGTGTATATATATAATACTAATATAAATATTTAATGCAAATGTTTAGTATATACAATGAGTGGTTTTTGAATTACAACTGTACAAAAAAAATTGCTGGAATTAACCTCTATAATACACCAAGGATATTCAATTTGATATTCGAAACCATCTCTGAAGTTTTAATTGAAGCATTATTTCGATAAGTTATGTTGTACCTACACAGACACAAAAAAATACATCATATATGAATCAATACATCCGCATCACTCCGTTCAGAATCTAAAATAATAAATATAAATATAAGTCACTATTTTTCATAAAATAATCAATGTTAACTGTCAGTACTATATATAATATATTGTGTAAAGTTAGGAAGTTAATTTAAAAATTATAAAGACTATGGGTGAGTTGATTAAAAATCCACTATTATACTCTTTTATATTATGTAGGTAGTTACAGCGCTGATACTACAGAAAATAGATATATAGTAATATAGTATTATCTAACCACCACGAGTATACGAGTACTAACCAGTAACCAGTACCGTAATTTTGAGATGCCACTGATGCCAGAGTAAAAATATTATGTAAACCTTTTGTAGTTTTTTTTTTAGGACATAATAATAATATACTAAGAAATTATTGAAGCCCCTTTAAAATTGAATTTCTTCTATAGTTCTACCCTGCAGTTGGGAAAGATAATAAAATGGTAGTATAGAATATGATGTTATTAATAATTTATTGAAAAATTGTATATTTACGAGCAGTTAAATTTAAATTTTTAACCACCTAAAAAAAACGGATCCGATATGAACATGAAATATTGTGATCTCAGTAAGTGATGTGAATGTAGACCACAAAACGACAAAACGTTGGTACATACAATTCCATTATTTTTACCTGATGCGCCTTACGAAAAAAAATAACACGACCAAACCAGCACTCATGATGATAGGTACCTATAGTAAGTTGTAAACTTAGTGATAGCGGCATGGAAAAAATGGCATTAAAGTGTAGATATAGAACATAGTACATACTGTACTATATAGTATATACATATTTTATGTACACAAATGTAACACAAATATTAAATAAAATCATAATTAAGTCTGGTAGAAGTGTAGCACCGATGCATCGTTAACAAGTCATTTAAATTGCTCCACTCCCTTTGGCCTTTAAAAAAATTGGGCTAACATATTTTGTCAATAATTTTATTTTAGTTAGTATTTTAATCAAGCCAACTATGTAATTATATTTTTTGACAATTATTGGAATTCTTTTTTGTTTCTCTTTTCTTTTCAAACCACGAATCTGATGGCCAAAATGTTAAAGAATTATCTTAAGTATACATTATACCTATTGTATGTACCGATGTATTAAAAAATAATATAATTAAATATAATTAAAATTAAAAGTTGAAAATATGAAACCATTACCTATGTAAAAAATAAATAACAAATTAAATAGGTATTAATATACCTATTAAAATACAAATTTCTAATAGTTGACCTTAGTTCCGTGTAGTATGTATTCTTACAGACTCTCATTAAAATTATGACGAAATAAAAAATTACTTTTGATGTGATAAGTTATGACGATAAATATAACGATAGTCGATAATAATTAATAATTATTTTGTTATGATTTAAAAGCATTCGTATAGCGTCGTGGGAACTTAAAACTTTTACGTTGTGTATGTATAATGTATATTATATTATTATTGATTTTACAATACGCAATGTCATTTTTTATTTGTTTTAATATATTATCTATTTGGGTATACTAAGAATGCCAGAATGGTACTGCGAAAAAACACCCCGGAATTTTAAATCCCGAAAAAATAACCCCAATTTGTAAATTAATCTAAATAGTACCTATAAATATTAATATGTAAAAAGAAATATATATATATATAATATTAATACCTATTTTATAAACGTTTTCTTAAATTGAAATAATTTTTTTTTTTGAATGTATCCTCTAAGATATGATTCATATAATTAGGTAAAATAAAAATATAACGATATGATACAAAATCAAACTTCTGATTAGTATGAATTTATAAATCGTTACTAAATGATTTACCTGACGAAATAATCTTTTGTCAGTTTAGTTCGACATTTTGTTGGTTGATTAGTAATAATTGCTCTCGAAAGAAAAATGTCAGAAATTGTAAGTCAACGAAAAGGGTACCAAAATAATTGTGAGTGGTTATTCATGAATCCCGGACGAAATGTTCATTAAAAAAAAAGTTGAACAAAAAGTCGGGATTCATTTTTTTATTGTTGGACAAAAAGTACGAAAATATAATTAATAATTAATTTCTATGTACGCCACTGGCCTATAGTGGTATCCAGTGGCGGAGGAATATAGGACAATTTGAAGCAATTAGCTTCATATTTAATATAGGTAGATGGTACAATTGTAACATCGCAAAATTATAACTGCCATGACAAATATTATAATCAATATAATCTAAACCACTACTGGTGGCAGTGGCGGATACGAGAGGGGAGCGATGGGGCGATCGCCCCCTCCTTCGGCTGTATTTTTTAATTGTTATATTATAAATTATAATATTGGGCTAGAATCATTAAAGGCCGATATTTCATTTGTGAAAATCCCCCCTTAGGTGACTTCTGGAACCGCTACTGACTGGTGATATTGTTATACCTATATAAGTATATTAATAATATAATAAATATAAATTACTGTAGAGTGTAGACTGTAGATAGAAAATATTATCTATATTGAACAATAGTGATATAAGGTCAATGCTCGATCATATATAATCTTAACCGATATTCTCTTATATTAGTTTACGTATTTTATTTCCTTGATTATTGATCTATAAATCTTATAAGGAAAAACAGTTTATTCCTAATAGTATACCTATTAATTAATTTTGTTATTAATCAAAACTATAAATATATCATATTTTTCTATTATAGGTATTATAATAGATAAAAGTACACATGTAAAAAATGTCTAAAAAAGCAACAAAAAAACATTAAAATATGCAATTAAAATCTTAAAATATAAAAATGTCAAATGTTTATTTTCGGCTTTTAAAATTCCGGGGTTATTTATTAAGTAAATCACTATAAATATAATATACTTTTGCTAGTTTACAGTATTTACTCAAACAGGTTTTCAAATTTTAATTTTTATAAGTTGATATAATATTAGGATTTTGTTCAGGGGAGGGATAGGTAAACGTTGGAAAACATAATTTCCTCGACGTGGGGGGGTACACTTACCAACATTATTAAACTTACTAGTAAAAAAAAAGAACAAGGGGGATCTATCCCACATATCCCCCCCCCGTTAATACGCCACTGTATAAACTATTAATAGGTACAAGGTACATATTATTAAATAATATTTAAATATTAATGTTTAATAAATGCAATATTTTTGATAAAAATATATATCAACCCATTGTAATACTAAAAGTAAAATAATTGACTTTAATGTACTTATCATAAAATATACTTGCCCGATAAGTGACATTTTGACAGACCGTCTTTGCTGATAATTGTTTTTCGTGTACAATAATATATCATTAAATTCAAATTTAATACATCCATAACAGCAACCTATTCGACATCTTATGTACTTGCAGCAAAGCGTTATCTACTTGGCACTTGTCTGCCTTTGTTGTTGTTATTTTTCTCGATTATTATGGAAAGTACTAAGAGATTTATATTTTTGACCCCCTAAAAAAATATCAACTAGATCTAACTTGTTATCACAAACTACCCCCAAGGCTCCAAAGTGGAAAATTGAAGCATTTTTACTGTCTCAAATTGTGAAATTATAGAACAAAAAAAACATAGATCATTGCAAAACCAGTACATTCAGCGAACTTCATTCTGCTCAATTTTTTTATGTATCAAAATTTGTTTTTAATTCTAGTATTTTTTTTTTAAAAAAAGGACAAAACTGAATACTGATTCACAACAGCTCCGCGTGTTGTAGTAGTAAATATATATTATATATTATTTAATATAAATCTGTGGTTGAGTCGGCTGTTGAATTCAGTATCATATTTGGTCGAGTGTCGGATTCAAGGTTCGTCATGGAAGATAAAAATAACCGTGTACCGTTGATCCTTTTTAGAAAATCTTCGTTACACAGAACGTAGGTTCTTGTAAAAACTAAGTACGATAAATCGCGGGGTTATTCTATATTTAACTTACAGCTCAAAGACACTAACGGGTTTGTCAAAAATCACAAATTTACGAAATCGTGGGAAAAACTACAAGTACATTACGTCACGTACATCAAAACCATAAGTGTTATCAAATTTCTTATCAATCGATAGTTTTCATTCATCCGGAGTTCGTATAAAACATCCGAGACGTACAGCATGTTATCGAGTTCCGTCTGTCGTGAAGTGACTAGTGAGCACTGACTATATAGGAAAATAAATAGTAATTTTGTCTACCGTATTACCGTCAGTCGTCACTGTCGCTGTCCGTTGTTTCCCTCGCATGTCCGCGCTATACCTAGTCGTTTAAACTAACCGTTCTGTTTGGTGCTAATTTAGTTAAATTTTGATTTTTAATTTAAATATAAAAGTTTGAACATCGTTGTTTTAGGAAGAAATGGTTTTTTAATTGTTTGTTTCGTTATTATTTTGTTTTATAGTCCGCGCCTGATTGATTTTTTTTATATTTTATAAATATTCCAAGTATTACTATTTAGTAGTATACATTATAAATATAGCTCTATATACATTACTAAGCGTTTAATGAAGTAATGGCCGTTTGCAGTTCAGTAGTGAAGACTGTTGTACCCGATTACAGCAATGGTGACTGCGTAAAATTGTGCAGTGAACACTATTGGCCACCCAAAGATGAAAACAATCAAGTTTATAGACATTTACCACCAACAACAGATACTGTGCTGACAAAACCGTTTCCAATTAGAGGTAAATTATTTTTACACATATTTTTGTCTTATGATAGCTTGTAGGTATCTGTTATGTAAGGTTTTACCTAAGATAATAATTAGGTAATATAATATACTAAGGTAAGTACCTATTTAGAAATAATTCTCATGTTATATTAAAATGTTTGTTTTAAAAATTTAATACATTTTTTGAATTTAAATAAATCCTATCTAGGAACAAGTAGTTATTATAATGTTGCCTGTAATATTGTATTAAGGTATGATGAGAAAATTGCTATTTTAAAATTTTTTTTATTAATTTATTGTAAATACCTAGGTATCTATCTTAATTGTAGTGATAAAAAATATATGAAAACAATTTATAACATAATATTATATTTAAAGTGTAATTTCTCAATGTACCCATCTATTGGTAGGTAATTGGATGTTAACAATTTTAAATAATACTATTTTCACTATCAGCATATCAATATAATACTATTTTTACCAACTATGTTGGTAGGTACTTAATGTATAAAACGAGGTATAAAATTATTTTTTACATTTTATAATACATTTCTTATTAGGTAGGTAGGTACAAAAAACTTATTTTAATATTGATAGTCAATAAGTAATTCAAAATAATGAATAGGTAGGTACATTTTTAAACATTTATTAATCTATATTTCATATTGTGATGTAATATTTAATCTTAAGAAGTTTTTAGTAGTTTCTTTCAATGACTTTGTCATACCTACCTATTACAACATGACAACTGTTTAACTCCTCGTTTAACCCTTAACTAAATATGTTTTTTTTTACATTATTTACATGTGCAATCATCAATACATCTACATGTGTATTTTATACACCCATTTTGTTGATACAGACATTAATGTAGACTGTAGTAATGTATACATAATTGGATTTGTTTACCTATATAAGAATAAAATACTGCTTAATTTTGTTTTAAGTTTAATGAGGTATAACAATATATAATAAAAGAAAAAAATGTATTTTGTTCATCAACATAAAAATAATCGAGAACATAATTTTGGTAATAATCTTGTTTATGTTGCTACAAACATCAATAGGTATACAATAATTGTTTTCTAAATATTAAAATAATATCTCATAGATTAGGAAAATAACTGAAAGAAACTATGAACCAAAATAGAACTAGATTAATGAAAAGTTTGGTGTACAAAATACACTCATTGATTGTGTAGTTAAAGAACATTTCATTTATAGGTATGTTATAAAATCAAGGCTGAGAATTATTGAATTCAACAATTAAAGTTACTTTACTTTTAACCAAGTTTAAAAAAAATAATTTTTAACTTCACAAATCAAATTTTTTGAAATCTAAAATACCGAATAATATTATTCAATTGCCACCTACCTCATTAATTATAATATAATCATGTGTTAAGTAATTTTACAAATTGTACGACCCACATAGATTAATAGGTACCTACTCCTTGTTTGTTTTTGTCAATATTTGTTTTGCACAATGATTTTGTTTAAAAAAATACTATTTACTATAAGTTTAGACTTCAGAAATAATGGTCAATAAAATGTATATAATTATAACTATAAAAAATGCTTGGTAAATACAATAATAATTTAAATTTTGATACACTATTATTGTTCTGTAAATATCCAATCTAATTGTCAATAATATCTGACACTGTAGGTATTCAATATTTATAAAAACGAATAACCATTAACCATTATTAAAAAAGAAATTAAAATTAATCTATATAATAAACTGCATATGTATAGGTAGGCAATATTTATTTATTAAACATGCATAGATAGTAATAATAGATTACATAAACAACTATTATAACTTTATGGAGAATCTTATTTTCTTAGTGTTGTTACATTAATACTCTAGACTCTAGAGTATTTATGGAGACTTTTTATCATTTTCATTAGGACAATTTAAATTATATTATTGAATGACAAATGTTACAACAAATTTCTTTTATTTCATTATTTGTATTTAAAGATGGATGATAAAACGTCATCTCAATTAATAAATATTTTGATCCTTAAATTAAGGAAATTGAGAATACAAAACAAATTTATTTGTTTTCATTTTATGTGTTTCTTATTTTCTTGAACTCTTTAGTTTATTTTAAATATAATCCTTTATCAGTAACAAGTTATTGAAATTATATTATTTCAACTGAAATATTTTAGATTAAGATACTTATAATATAATAGTTAATTTTGTCATTTGGTATGTTTTAATTATATGCTCACAGTATATTATATTAAGTGTGGTTTCATTTTTTTAATCTTTATCATTTTTTAAAGTATTTAAAATATATTTTAATTAAGTACCAATATGTGGTACCATATTATTATTGCAATTAAATTTATTTTAGTGATTAAAAATTATAAGTGTTAGTTGTAAATATTATAATTTATATGTGATTATAATTGGTCCACTTAATATCTAAAACAGTTATTTTCTCAGTTATATATTTTTCTTCTACGACTACTGAGCATTATAATATTTTAAAATTAAATTGGTAATAGAATAGATTCATAATAAGTATGTACTATATGATAATAGGTTTGTTAATTATTATGTAAATCTTAAAAGATGAATAAATTAAGATTTTAATTATAATATTCATCTGTATATAATTTGCAATTTTTAATACTGAATATTAAGAATGCTTTATTTTATGTTCATATACATAAAGTATACCATAGCAGTTGATATTAAAGATCAAACACTTTCGTTCTTATTTAAACAAATTTAGTTATTTCAATAAATAAATAATTTATGGTTAAAGTGTAATCAGTATTGTGTTTTTATGTTACACTTCAAACTGTGTAATTTATTTTTATGTTTTATAACATTATTTTCATTATTTCATAATCGAAACAATATTGATTTTGTCACATGAGCATTTTTGATTTGGGCCATTTTTTTCCATTAAAATAATTTAGCTATACCCCCTTTGTTAGTACTATAACTTTGTATTAACTATTTAAAAATAATTAAAAATTCAATATTATATCTCAAATTATCTTAAATTTTACTTAATCTCAAATGCATTAAGTTGGTATTTAATATTTATTATTAACGAAAGACCATTAAAAATACAAAAACTTGAAATCCATAAAAAAAATTTTTTAATGAATTTTCTACTCAAAAACCAAATAGGTATTTAGGTATTCAACTTTATAGTGAGGTTTTTAATAATATTTATTGACAAGCAGAATATATGTATTACATTTTTATTGAAATATACCTACTATTTTTTATCCAGAAAGTTATCTAAATAGACATTTTGTAATAATAATATTTATAATAGTTATATTTTATGAGTTGAATTAATATTCTAAGAAAAATCTGGATAAATATCCTTTGAAATTAAGTATAATATACTTAGGTAGTTTTATTATTATTATTATTTATTTTTTTTGGTGAACTACATAACATTTTTATTCTGTATTAATCTATATTAAATTTATTATTAATGGTTATAAGTATTTAAAAGTTTATTTATATTTTTTTATACTAATATCTAACCCTATACAAATAATTCAGGTGTAAAGCCAGCCATGAATATTATTTTAGTTGTATTTATAGAAAGTTAGCAAAATTACATCAATTAAGCTATTTTTTTATAATTAATTTATGTTTATTAAAATGATATCACACATTTATTGTAAGGTGCTTATTTTCTAGTCAGATATAGGTAATCACATTTGCATTCTAAAAAAAATTATATTCATGTATGAAAAATTATTTGATGAACTAATGTAGTTTTAATAACCATTTGTTGGAAAACTATAATTATAGGTATTATGGTATATTATTACCTTCTATATTCTAAAAATCAAACAATAAAAATAAGTAATTCAATACAAGTACCTATTATTATTATTAATTTACTAATATTTAAAAATAAAATGTTTTCTAATTGAATTATCATTATTCTCAGAACGTATAAAATTATCTTTTATGTCTGTAAACATTTAGCTTTCTACAATTACCACTGTAGTATGTAGTGTGTCTATAACTTATTGCGAAATCATTTTTCCAATAAACTAACCTCAAAGTTAACCTATGTTACGTGTGTGTCAGACAGATAAAATAGAAGGATGTGTAGTACTGTAGTGTGCTTGTTAGTATATACAAGTGTTACAGAAAAGTAAAACAAAATAATTTAATTAAACAAAATTATGGTTTACCTATTACAAATCAAATATTTAAACCTATTTATTTATTGTTGAAGGTTTAGTTTTTATTAAAATTATCAAGTATATTAAACAATATTTATAAACAAAATACCTAATTTACTATTTAAAAAAAAATATTAGGTAATATAAAGAACATTATCTTTGTAGGTACCCTTCTTATTTTTAAGGAAATGAATTAAATACAAATAATATGTGTACTCTCATTGGATACCTATACTAGTTGGTGTTTCTGTTATAGATTTTTGAAAAAATAAAATTTTATTTTAGTTTTAGGTGATTGTTGAAGTCCTTATTTTAAACAACACTAAAAAATCATATATTTCCTCAAATATATATTATAGATAAATATTACTTTTAATTGCATATTTCTGAACTTAGATGTTATTTGATTAAAATTAAATGTAGAATTTTAGTATTTAGTGATACATCTCTTAATATAATATAATTTATTTATATATCCTGTAATTTAATGAGTACATAATAATTAATAATTTAGGCTTAGAAATTTGACTTAAATTCATAAAAAAGTGATTATCATTTAAAAATAATATGTTTGTATCATCACAAGGTACTCTTTAAATGATTTAAAATTTTAATCTAAATAATTGAAAATATATTTAAGTGTAAACTTAAAATTTGAATACATTTATTATTGAAGGAAACAATGGAAGTGACCTTAATTAGTAAATTATTATGTATATAATTCAATAATTTTATTATGATAAAGAAAGAAGGGAATATAATACTTAAGTGCCACCTAAAATTTAGTTCTATATAATATACTTCTATGATGTACCTAGGTTACTAGACATTTTTTAGTTTTGACACTTTAAAAGTCAAAGTATCAATTGCATCAAATTTACTACCAGAAACAATCCTCAGTATTAAAACATTTTATCTAAGACAAGAAATAAATTTAAATTACGAATAAATATTAATATTTAAAAAGTATCAGGGTTTTAGTACATTTTAAGCGCTTAAATATGAGTAAAGGTTAGACTGGTTAGAGGAACGGTCGTAGCCCATTCGGCTCCCATTTTCCTAAATGGCTCCCGTTTTACAAAAAGATCAATTTCCAAACGGCTCCGGTTTTTTACATCACAAGTTAATTTTCATTTTATACAAACTTAAACTATCTCAAAAGAGGTGTGGTTAAACTTTTGTTGGTATAAACTAGTAAATTATAAAACTTATAATGAAAAATTATATGTTGTGAATTTTTTATCAAAATAATATTAATTTTTAGTGTTAAAAAGAAAATGCATGTATAAGTTGATTTATAAAAAAAAATCATACATTAGGCATAATTTTTTTTTATATAATCCATGCATGTTATTTCACTAGATGCAAATTTGACTTCTAATGAACTCTAGTTCTTTTAAACATTTTATGTACTGACATGACTGAGCTTTAATTTAATTTTTTTTCTACGGGAGCTGTTTAGGTATTTACCTGTTTGTTAGACTTTTTTTGACGGGTGCCGTTTGGAAATAAGCAAACAATAGACGGGATCCGTTTGGGATCCGACGAGAGGAACAGGAGTTTCCTATTATGCTACGTCATACATCACACATCTTAGTATTCTTGTCTCTTATCTTTTTAGATTACAAAGATTTCAAATACATCGGCATATTTTATCATGATCCATCCCAGTTATTCAATGTTAGCGTGTTTACAACTTTATTATATTATTTTTATTTTTTATTTAATTACGCAGTTTTTATCAAGGTCATAAAACATATAAATACTACTAAATATTAAATACTAATACAAATCAAATATGAAATTGTACCTATATTTTTTATATGTGACTTTTTATTTTGTGTACCTATTTATAAAATGTAGTATGTATATTTGTATTGTATATTAATTAATATAATTAATTAACAAACAAGTCAAACGTAATTAGTATTTTTAAATATTTGTGTGATTAAGGTTTACACGGACGTATTTTTTTTTTTTTTACTTGACTCATAGGCTAAAAGAAAGATTATAGTTTAATACAAATGACGCAATTAAATAACTCATCGTGGATGACGTTTGTGTTTCAGTTTGCCATTGTATCTGTATAATATGCGCATAGGTACATGTGATTGTATTGGCATTTTTGAATTTGTATAACTGTTTATTGTTTTATTTATTATTCAAATAACACTAAAAATATTAGTGAATGAATGCTATTTTCAGCATAGTTAAATTAACATACATTTTACTCTACCTCAAAATTAATTTATGAAGAATACCTCAGTAAAAAATTTCATATTTTTAAATGTATATAATTCGTATGACAAGTTAGAACAATACAACAAATTGTATAGAATAAAACTCAACGTGAAATAAATATTAATAAGTAAATAAACAAAATAAAATAATACAGAATAAAATAAATAAAATAATTATTAAATTAAATAAATAATGAGGATAAGACTAGCAAGGCGTAAAGATTCTATATAGTAACTATTATAGCTTGTAGATTTATGGAACTATAAAGTAATGCTCAAATTAGTATCTAGTCAACTTCATTCCTATTAATAATAAAAAAAATATAAATACAAATATAAACTCATATTTTTAAATTTAATTAATTAGTTTTTAAAATATTACTGTTCAATTTTGATATAAGTACTGAATTATGAATTATAGTTATTTATTGTAATGGAATTAATTTATTAGGGAAATATAAATCAAATATTATTTGATTAAGTACTATTAATCAAATACTTTTCCTCAAATATCATACACATACAAATAAAATATCGAATTCTAAAGAATAATCGGTTTGAGCTTTTATCATTTTAATTGCATTAAAAAAAAAAAAAAAAAAAATCGGGAAAGATAATCTATATCTCTATAGGTACTAATATTATTATAAAGCTGATGAGTTTGTATGCGCCAAATTGGACCGATTTCAATAAAATTTATATCAATAGATTCTTTGAAACTTGGGGTGTGTTTTAGCTTCGTTTTTCCTACCCTTATATAGGTCACTATACGAAGAGAATCACACACCAATTTTCGTTTTGGTTCACGGAAATTGAATAATTTATTGTTCATACATAGGGTTGCTATTGGTTACAGAAATAAAATTTTAAAAAAAAATTGGTATTGAATGGCACATTGCGTTTTTGTGAAATTTTTTAAAATAAAGTAAATAATATTTATAATTTATTGTTTGTTGTTTAAATATACAACAAAATTGTAGCTTATAAAGATTCAAAAGCTCCTGACTGATTTTTACCAAAGTTTCAGAGATTGGTCTTAGAAGTATCATAACAGTCTAGACTCTATAAGTGAGAAAAAACAATGGACATCCTTTTGCGTTGTCGTATAGTATTATTGATATGTTCTGAGCAAATCTCGTCATTGAGCAGGTTACTGTAATGCAGAGGTTCCCAAACTTTTTATTGTACGACCCATTTTGGGAATTTTTTAAAATTTGGTGATCCACATTATTTTATTACGTAACCTATTTTTTAGTGAATCAGTTGCTTACAACAAAAAATATATATTTATTTTTTATATAAAAATATAGCGCGACCCACCAAAAATATAATCACGACCCAATTTTGGGTCGCGACCCACAGTTTGGGAACCTCTGCTGTAATGAATATTCATTCAATTTGAATTTAATGATAAATCATAACATTTTCTTCATATTTATTCCTAATGATTTTTTATTTAATTATCTTTTCTTTAAATTGTCAGTAAAATTTAAAGTAATCTATGCAATGTCCCTCAATTTACAAACTTAAATGAACTTCATAACGAGGCCATAGTTTTATTTTTTCTCATTTGTTGATTTGTAATACTTTTTGGTTTTAAGTTTCTTTATTGTTATTTCATAGCTTTTATTGTTTTATATTATTTCTACTTATATTGTTTGTTAAAACGTCGTCTAACACTTACATTAAAAAAAAGGGTGGTCAACGCTCTGCTGTAAAATAGTTATCGAGTGGACTACTATAGTAGCTAGGTCACTATATTATAATGGGTGTGTTAAAGTCGAATGCGATGATAGGTACACAAAAAACGATTTTGGATGGAGATGATTTGTCAGTTTAGAAGATATATCTTCCAGTGGGTGGTGAAAATGGTGGTTTATGTTTTAATGACTTGAATACCTACCCCAAAATTAAATCATGTACAGAAAATTCCATTTTAAACAACTGGTGTATGTTTAGTAGTACTTATTCATGATTTTGACGAATTTTTGTAAATATTTAAACTTCAAACGCTATATAATAAAAAAAAATTGTGTGTATGCATTCTTAT
The DNA here is from genome assembly GCA_009835225.1 of Aphis craccivora. NCBI lineage: Eukaryota > Metazoa > Arthropoda > Insecta > Hemiptera > Aphididae > Aphis > Aphis craccivora. The sequence goes on along the minus strand of VUJU01001541.1, from coordinate 34,033 downwards.
AATTTTTGAATAAGTGAATTATTTTGAAAATTAAATCATGTAAAGAAAATGCCAATCTAAATTACTGGTGAAATTTTCAAGTATCTACGAGTTACGAGGAATAACAAATATTTAAAATTCGTTTAAAACTAGTTATTCGAAAACTAGTTTTGCGTAAAACTTCCCGTTTCCGTCACTTTTTTGTTATTTTTTTCCGATTTTTTTGAAAACTATACTGGAGACTTCTTACTTTTTACCATTATAATCCACCGAGGATATTCAATTTGCCACTGGAAACAACCAAGTATTTAATTGAAGCATTATTTTGACAAGTTATGGTGTATACTGTATATAATACACAAAAAAAACATATTTTTGTAAAACTAATTATCTGAATCTAAAATAAAATTAATAATATTATTAATACTGAAAACATAGCTAAATATTGTGTATAATTAATTATTGTAATATTCTATCATATATAATATTATTCTTATTAATTTATAAATCGATGCCAACGAACTCGTACTATATCGCAATAATGTAAATAAGTAATAAGTACACATGTCATATGATGTAGATCTCTTAAAATTAGTTTAAAATATTTTTAAAAATTTCATTATGTGCTATAGCAAATAATAATAATGTTGCTATATAGGTATTTTATAGTCAACAGTTACTCTCTGATCAAATTTTTGAATTATAACAAAATAACCCAAATTGTTATTTTTAATTTAAATATTAAATTTTGTCAATAATTGAATCTCAAATGTCTATGAATAGGTACAATTGCGACTGTATACCTATATTATTTTCAATATTTCTTAATTGCTGAATGAACAACTCTATAAGCAATTTTGTTATCATTTTTTAGCTTTTTATTATTAATTTTATTTATGTAAATTTACCAGCATAAATCTAGAATGTCATCAAATATATAAATATTATAAAAAAAGCCATAACATTTTGAAAATTGTATTAGTGTTGTAGTAATATATATAAAAATAAATTTAAAGTAAGTATTTATTCGTTTTCGAATTACAACAAAAAACAAAATACATTTCGCTCAACACTAGTACCTATTTTATATCGAAACTAGATGACTTTTGTTACCAGAAACAATTCTATAAATTGAAAATAGATAATTTTTTTTTGTTCCTGACGTAAAACACACATATAAACCATTGTAAAATCAATACATTCATCGCTCCACTTCGAATCTAAAATCATAATTATTATGAACTATTATATTTTGTTCAGGAAGCATCGACTTGTCTTATTATTCTAGTACACCTCATTATATCAACTATCAATAGCAGGCTGAAATGAATGTTGTTTAGCCTTTGGCGGCAAATCGGTACCTATACTTATTTTTATTATACTCACTTGTATAGTTCACATGTTTTGTACAATTGTCTCACAATATAAACTAATTAAATTAATTAGTAGACATTGTAAAACAACTGTGTTCATTTCGAAATTTTAAAAAGACAAAAAAGTGGACTTACATTATATTCATAAATAAATATATACAACATGCCTGTAAACACCAAAAATAAATTAGGTGTACCTATCTTTGTTTATTTTATTTAACTTGGTTATTTCAACATATTAATTAGTATACCTTTACTGATATAAGTTACACATACATTTAAAAATGCAACCTATATGTAAACCACGTAATATGATATAGTAACCTACTCATATAGTATCTACATTATACAGGGTTTTTACTATTATTTCGTCATATTGCATTAGATTTCTGATAAAAAGCATGTTTTATGGCACATTATTCGAAGTCTATGCGACTATGCTTTGTTGTCTAATTATGAATACTTTATAGTTTATACAGGGTGATTCTTTTCTCAAACAGTATACTTATTATTTAAAATCTATGTTTATGAAAATATTTTTTTATATATAAGTTCCAGTTTAAAAAAACAACTTTTAAAAAATATTTTTTACTAGGTTTTTACTATTTTGAATCATACATTTTTAATTTCATATTTTAATATATTGATACATAAAAATTGAAATTCGGATCAGTAGTTCATGAGTTATAATTGTTATAAGTATTAATTATAAAATTCAGTTAAGCAGGGTGGTGAGGTACAGGAATGTATCGTAAAATGTAGGTCTACTTAATATTTTCACATAACTTTCAGTTGAAATAAAACAACATTTTTTAATGTGATTTAAATTGTGACGAGAGTAGTTTATGGTTGCTATCTGGATGAAATTGTATTATGCTTATTTAGCAAATGCAAAGAAAAGATATAAACATAGAATCATAAGTGAAATATAATTAACGTAAGTCGCATTTAAACACAATAATAATATTATATTATTATCATATGATGAGGAGAAGTATATATATGTATGTCGTATGATATATAATATTACCTATTCATATTCTTGTATAAATATAAATAGGTTATATATAAAAAAAAAAATTATAAATAAAAATAAGTACAAGTTATAAGTTAAATAAACATAATTGGTCATGCGCGCGCAACTGTGTGAGCCGTTTCGGTACTATACAGCGGTGGTGGATTCTGCGATATTGGACCGGTTTGATATAGTGGCGGAGTTTCCGTCGGGAAACGCTGCATTCTGTGAACATCACATTCTTCGTTGACTATGCATAATATCAGCGACTGCGGGCCGCAGTTTGTACGGCTCGCCTCCAGACATCTGAATAGGATCGTATCTATAGGCCACGCTGAGGGTGAGTATTACGCGCTGCGCTTCGTTTCTTTGTCAAATTGTGTATTGCTTGAGAACAGCAGTTATCGAGTATTCCTTGTCATTGAGTATAGGCTAATTTATTGAAATTAATATGTTAAATTTGAATTCGTTGATAAATCATTGTATAAGTAAGAAAAACGATTCTAAACGGAGACTGTAATTAACTACCTACTATATAAGTATATAACTACTTTGTTATGTATTTAAATTGGGATTATAGTAATTTTTAACGGATGACGTTAAATGGTATAAATCGGCAATAGGTAGGTAACTTAAAATTAATTTGAATATTTTGAAAGTCCCTACAAATATTATTGAATTACAATAAAATAACTATTAAACTTTATTCTTTGTTCAATATCCAATTTTGTTAAAATTTGAACTTCAAACGTATAAAAATGTTATATATATATATTATTTTATATTCTAAGATTTCAGTAAAAACTACAAATTGTATTACATTTTCGAACTTTTTGACCGAGTTTAAAAATTGTTATTATTCACTTTAAAATAAAATTTTGAGTATAATATTAAATTCTTAAAAATAACATTAAATAACTTAAAATTAGGTAGTCTGAAGATTTAAAAAAATTTATTTTGTTTGGAAAATAACTTTTTAAGTAAAAATGAACGTTTTTACGAATTATACTCTTTAAATTAAATTAGTTAAAAAAATCGTGATTTAAACTTGAATATCAGTTTGTTGAAATTTAAATTTATAATGAAAATATTAATTATGAAATACCTAACAATTCTTTTTTGTAATTTTAGTAAGCAAAACTTAAAAAGAATCTTACATTAACCTTTGAAACCTTAAGTACCTATCAATATTAAAAAATTAATAATTTTTTTAACAAAATTTTAATTTCAAAATTCTTTAAAAAAATATTGTATATTGTTTATGATTCGAGTAAGTATAAACATTTTATGAAGGATATTATATTGGAGTTTAAAGCTTTTTGACTTAGAAAACATTTTTTATCGTTATTTTTAAAGTAAAATAAGAATTATAAAGTAGGTACTAATATAAACACTTTTACATTTCACGACTGTACGTGCGTATACATTTTTGAATTACAATAAAATAAATTTATTTTTTAACAGTTTTGTATACAATTTTTCTTTTTTTTATATTTTATTTCAATTGATTAGAGTTAAGTTACTTAAATTCTATGAACTTTGACTTCCCGTTTTCCCATAAAGCACCAATCATACTCACTTTTCTAAAAGAAGAAGTAACTTGAATATTGAAGCATTTATTGTGAAAATTAAAAACTATTTTCAAACATAATAATTTTTACAATTTCATAAGTATCAGATTGGTTAGATCGCTATTATAAATGATTACATTAATCTATTGTATTTATATTTATTACATTATTAATACAACATTGCAACCATAATAATTATATGGTACTCTTACGTGTTTTATTTGCAAACAAGATATTAGTATGACATAATCATTATTATTTTTATTCACATTATGAAAGTTTTTATAAGTATATTATATCAGTTTATTTCTGTACAATTACCTATTTATTCTATGCATATGTCTTTAAACAGTTGTAGGTAGGTACATATGCGTTAAATGATTTATTATTTTATAACCACTGCCATGTAATCCACTTAGTAATTATATTTATAATGCACTTAGGTAATATCTACTATACCTAATTAATTAGAGTACAATTTATTGTTAGATAATATAGACAATATTTTTTATTTTACATAGTATATGATTATAATATTCATTATTTTAAAAATTAGTATAAAATTGCGATTTTAGGAAGTTATTTTTGAGATATTCACTTCAGTGGTCACATGGATATAGAATTACGGAATATGTTCGCATTGAAATTGCAAAACGTAGTATAATTTATTTTATTCTTTTATTTTAATGTATTTAAACGTTTAACAAAAATATCATAATATGATAATAGTAACACTATATTTTATACTGGAGGTAAGAAGCGATAGAGCAAACTGGAGTGGTCGCTGAAAATTAATGTGAACTGATGGACTACACATTAGAAATTGTTTATTGCATAATTAAATTGACCTATTATGACATAACAACCAAAACTTCATAACATCTATTAAGTTATTATTTGTTTAAAATATGTGCAGTTTAGTCCATTGATACAAATAATTGAATTGTTTTTCAACTTTTATACTTTGGTAGGTACTTAATTAAAATGTAATTTATGATAGAAAGATAGAAAAATAATATACAGGTACTTTGTACTATTTTCAAATTACATTAAATTATAATTTATTTGGTATTAACCTCGATTAATAACACATTTTAGGTTTTATGTATAGTTCAGAGTATGCTCCTTAATATGATGGAGTGGTGGGTAGGGAAAGAATTGTAAATAAACAACACAAACATATGATGCGCTAAGAACTAATTTATTACACGGTATACTACTTAAAAGAAAATATTTAATATTCATTTATTATTCGATGGAACAAATAACATTAATTTCTTTATGTGTACCTACTGTACCTAATCTAAACACAATAACAATTATACTAAATACATTTGAACATAGTGTTAACATTACTTATTAGTTATTAGTACATCCATACTATTGTGTTGATGGTCCGAGAAAACTATGTTAAATTTTTTGGGTAGAACAAAATAAAGAGATCCTGTCATTGTAAAATATGAAAGAAGAAAGATCGGAGACGGAGAAGAAGATAAAGTTTTAAAAATGAAAATTAGAAGAATATAAGTTTGGCAAGACATATAGTATGGTAGGCACAAAGAACACATGGATTCTAGATGATTTAAAATAGGTCCTTTTCCTAAGATTCATCATTTCTCGCTCTGAAAATTTAACATTTTCATCAAATTGGTCAGTATAGACAAATTTAGTTGCTGATTTTTTCAAACATATTTGAAACATATATAAGTTATAACTAAACCATCCTTTAAGTAAACCATATTTTGTTTCAAGTTAATACAATCCTTTTGGTTTTTGTTCTGTGATCATACAAATAATGTTTGGCTGATTTGTAGGTCCTTTATCAACTTTCGATACTCTGAATACAACGCATAAAATTGTCTGTTTTTTTTTGTTTCTACTTTCAAAATAAATTTAAATTAAGATCTAAAAGTAAATTTTTACTTAATTCTATTATTCAACTTAATAATTTCTTCTGCAGCTGTAATTTGACATTTATGTTCATTTTCATTGTTCACGTTGAATTTGTATTGTTTTACTCGAATAGCATAATTGGCAGATAATTTAATTATTTTCATCTACCTCTAATAATGACAAATGCACTTTAAAAATACTGTAGGAATTTAACGAGGAAATTAATATAGGTAAGTAATATAATTTATTGCTAATAACAAAAAAAAATTATTTTCTAATAATTATAGAAATTACACAATATAAGTATTGTCCATTTTATGAAATGGATATTCATAATATAATGTATTTTTTTTTTCAAAATTCACGATCTGGACGAATTTCACTTTTACGTTTTTAGATCTTTCCGTGTGCGCATGCGCAATACAACTTGAATTTTTTGAGTGAATTTGGTTGTTTTTACCATAGCTTTAAAACCAAAATATAACAATTGAATTTTTCAACAATCATCCTAGAGTTGTATGAACTTTCATGCAATTTTTTTTTGTATTTTTAAGTTTTCAGATATTAAATCATTTAATTTTAATACTATATAATATGGTATAATTCTAAGAATATTTCTAGTCATTTTAATCTATTTGTATGTATTACAGCAGAGGAATTATCTAATATTCCCCTTTTTTAATATTCATTTCATATTTAGAGTTTGAATATTTTTTACTTGATTCTACATACTTATTAGTTTTAATGATTTTTTTTATGGTAATTAAAAAGTAAACCGTTGAAACTTGATCTATCACAGACTAATCGTTACAATTTTCGATCCTGTTTGTCAAGGCAGATAATTTCCCGTTACCATGGGTAACCAGGTAATCAGGGTAACCGTAACATAACATAACACTTTTAGATTCTGTAACGCTAGATCGTAACGCTTTTTAACGCTTTAAGATCGTAACGCTTTTTCTGTTACGCGACTTCTGTTACGCTTTTCAAATGTATGTGCCAAAGAAAAAACATACTAATGTCAAAAGATTGATGTAGGATTATAAAGTTTCTTACAATTTACTTAAATTTATATGTATCACAGCAAGAATGATTTTTTCGGGTTTTTTAATGAATATAGTCTACAAATCTCACAATTTACTCTCTCTAAGAAATGAACGATAATTTTATTTTTTGGTTGTTGGCCCAAGTTTAACTTTTCAATTTCGAAATTCACCTATTACAATTAAAGTTATATTATGTTCTGTTATTTTAATACTTTATACAATTTTGTAAATTAGTTAATAAACAGAATGAGTTTTTTAAACACTTTCATTATAACAGATATATTTTTTACTATATTATTAAAATATATAACTGGCAATAGTGATTTGAATAATTTTACTTTTGAGTAATTGCAATATTTGAAAAAATACACTTAGGCATTAATTTTAATTTCATTAATATTTAAAAATAAAACTTATGTACGCAATAAATGTTGAATTTTGTACTGTATACAATTTTTGTAGCAAAGGTTAAAAGTTATATTATTATATTATTTGTTTCACGAACACTAAGATTTTTGACTTGCTGCCCGTTTTATACGTTTTCATAAGCTCTAATATAATATTTTCATCTAGCTTCTATTTTTAAAAATTAAATTTAATAGCTTAATTTTTCTTTAAGAATTTTTGTCATACCAATCAGTAATATATTGTGGTAGTTCAGTGATTGTCTTGTATCTACCAAACACCGTAATTAGTATTTTATGTTAACTTCTAGAAAATTATTATCTATAGACTATAGATAATAAATACTATAGTAGCGAAAATTATAGTTTGCTAACAAAATAAAGATCTATACTTTTTTTTGACCATTTATTTTACTAATAGCTATTCAGTTATATACCAGAATACGACTATATAAACTCGTTAGGTTTGGGACTTGAAATAAAATCAATGTTAAATTAGAGATAATATTACCCTTAATTATTTCATTTTTCTTTGGTAGATTTCAAAGTTTCTAACGAGTAATAATCAATAACTAATTTTTGTAATGATGTAACCTGATTATTTTTCCTTATAATAGTATAGTACGTTACACAATACACTCGGTGAGTGTGGTTTTGCAGAATCTTATATATTTTAAGGAGTGCGGTGATAACAAAACAATATATTTTTTTTATTGGATACTTAGTACTTTCAAAGAACAAACATACTTCTTTAGTATTTTAGTATTTAGTCAGTTTTTTAGGTTTTTAAACATAGGTAAATTTAGATAACTTTCTAACTAAGGTTTATATTTTTGTTGTTTATTTAGTTAACAAGCAGATTACAATAATTCGCAATACTATTATAGATTATTTATCTCTATTAAATGAAAACGTTTTGTAAATTTTATTTTAATTATAATAATAACTTGAAAATGAGTAAATGATATATATTAGATTTGAATAGTTGATGGAAATGCGTTTGTTTATAGTTTGAATACATTGCAAGTTTGGCAAAATGGAGATTCTGTGTTTGCTATCAAATATTCGTGTAAGATCTTTGAGTAACTTATAATATCTACTGACTTTATTTTGTAAACGGTATTACATTTTTAAAATGGTTTTGGAAAAAAAATATTTTTGTTCTATAACAATGAAATAGTTGTAATTTAAAAAAATGTATCCATCCCCATTACTTAATACTTATTTTTATTACAGATATTATTTTTATTTTATATACACAATGAAAATTTAAAAATTTATTTATCTATTATCTAATTTTTATATATTTATACTACAGTTTGTATAGACTTAGGTATTCAAACTATTCTACGGTACATTGGTATTGGTACTTAAATTATCAGAAATAATAAATATGATAATATAATATAAAATAAATTATTATAGATAAAAAGCAAATTAAAAAAAAAAAAAAAAAATAAATAAATAATTATAAATCTTATGATTTATATATGGAATTTATATATAAACTAGTTTAATTTATCATGATAAGTTACATGTACAGTACTAATTAAAAAAATATACTACTAATAGCAATATGTATAAGTTATAAAATATCCTTTAAAAGTTTAAAATAGATAATAATTATAATATTTGGTACTTCCCAACGCGTTACGTAAATTGGATCGGCTTCTAAAATATAAAAGCTAAAACTTATATTTTTTTTATTTTAAAAATTGATAATTTTAAGTTAAAATGGTATTATTGAAAGTGTTATATTAAAATATGGGGCAGGCAACAGTATGGCCATTTATAAATAAATATTTGTCAGTAAATCTCTTAAATGTTAATAGTTCGTATATTTTATGATTTAACTACCTAATCTTAATTTTAGGTGATAAATTCTGAATAGAGAATAAATTAAGTCTTGAGTTTTAGGTACTACGTATTTACTTTTTATGATAATACGATTGAGATGGTAATTTATAACTATACAATAGTTATTTCCTTTTTATTATTCAAGAAAAGATAAACTTCGACATTGGTAGTTCCATTTTTTTTCGTATGGTATTTTTACATTTTTAGTTTAGATAAAATTCTTTTTGTGTATAGACAAATATATTAAAGGATTTTTTATATTTTTACCTAATAATAAATATAATAATAATAATAATAAATTTACAAAGTTTGTATATTATATTAATAATTGATCCAATATTGTATTAACGATGGTTAATTATGGTGCTTAATGCTTATATGACACCATATTATGCTGATATTACTGGACGAAGGAAAAAATGTTTGGTATTGTAAGTTCGGGTATTAGGCTTTCAAGTATGTAGTATTGTAGTTACTCATAAGAATTATCATATATCATATCAATTAATTTAGTATTTTTCTTACCTGGGTTTTCTTAATATATATTATAAATACTAGAATTAGAGTTAAACACAAATAACTCTTTATTTTTATAATATAATGTAATTGAATGGTTTTACTGTATATTTTAATATAAAACTACATAAGTAAGGGATCTAAAGTAATTCATTAGGTAGTTCAATTTAATTTTATAAAAATTATAGAGGATTGTATATTTACAAAAATACTAGGTACTAGTAGATCACAGGATAATTTATCAATAAATGTTTGTAAAATATTATCAATAACAAGGATTTTAATTTCAAAAGTTTAGCTGTTATAGTATTTTGTTTTCATATTCGTAAAGTGGTTATTTCAAATAATTCAACCTATGTACATTAAAAAAGCAACATGTGTTTCTTCACATCCAACATAATAATATAATAGTTGATTTAACTTATTTCAGTTTTAATTTAATACATACTTTTTATCATAAATAATTATTTATTTATGTTTTTGTTTTATTTTCATTGTTAGTTTTTGAACAACTTAAAAACATTTAGGTACAATTTAATTTGTTTTTCATATTAAACTATTATATTATACTTGATAATTAAATTTGGATATCTTACTAAAGTACGTCATTCTTTATCCTAATTCATAATGACTAATAATGCATATTAATTGTTTTTCTTAATGTTTTTGATATACCAAGCTGTTCTCGAAAATGTTGGTTAAGAATAGCCGCCAAATTACGTTTCCAAAATTTCTCATCCCTTAAACTGACACACCGGAATCGTTTCCATTTTAAATCGTTTCACGTACCTATACGCAATGGTTTATTGATTATATTGTTGATTTCAAATCAACCCGTAATCGAATTGAATTGAATTCACACTCAATCACGAATTACGTGATAGAAACCTATTAGATAGTGTTAGTATTGTTTCTTTTCGATCTCCACAAGCTCGCAGATAAAATTTGACAGTCGCTGTATCTACCACGATGTATAAATAATTTAAACTAACAATCAATACCCGACGTGCTCTGTGATGCTTGGTTGTTGGCGCGCCACTCCGTCCGGTTCCTTCCGGTCCGCGGCAATTGTGGGTCGACGCGTCAGCGACGTCTTTGCCGGAGACGCTCTCGCGAGAATAGACCGACAGGCCGCCGTCTCGCGGCGTTCGCTATATATTCCTCCGGCGTTTACTATTTATAAACGCTCTACTGCCGCGAGCAAAGCGCACGTCACACAATGAGCTTAAAATACGATTGTTGAGCATGTGTGAATAGAGAATAGTGTATTTAGCTATAGCGCATGTACGTACAGTATTAGTGTTGGTCGTTACGCGGTGCAATTTTTTTTTATATACCTATATTATACTCTCCACCACCCCGGCGTGTTCGATGACGACGTGACGCGACTTGGCGACGGCAGCGGCGGCGCCTTAACGATTTTGTTCGACCTCCATCCACCCCGACTCGTACCTGCCTATACACAAACGTACATCACGAGTAGTTGCATGTACCTATTATGTGTGTGTATATATATATGCATACACCAAGTATTATTATAATCGTGTAAGTGCGGTTTTCGTTCTCTCCTACACACATGCACTGCTCGATTTTAAACTACTTGTACTATACGGCCGCGCGTATTATTGCTACCACGTTCATTCGACTGCGGCATTTGTCGGTCGGGTCCGTTCGTAGTCGCCGCCGCTGCGAGATAAATAATAATACTCATTGCGACGTAGGTACGTATATATTATAATATATATAATACCTGATGATGCACGTGACATCATCGTCATCGTTGATATAATATGTTGACCGTGTCCGGATTTGTACGTTTTCCAAAATAAATCTTTTCGCGCGTCTTCTAGTCGTGTCCGCGTTGTCGTTCTCTTCGTCGCGTTTCGTCGTCGTCGTCGTTTTGTTAACGTGCGAAACGTCATTGTCAAATCCATGTTCCCCCGGCGACAGTCGCTTTTTGAGCGACAAGAGTTCATTATGATCGGTGAGTTGGCCAAAAAAGCAAAAATATACGCACGAAACTTTTTGACCTTGAGAAAACCATAACCGTTTAATTTTCGTCTACGAGTTTTCATCTTAAATAATATATATATACGTGTACCTATATTGTTTTAATCCTATCAGTGTATCAATTACGTAAATAAGTTATCCATCTTCCTAAATCTGCTGTACCCTCGAACCGTATGAAATTAAAAATAATTACTTTTGTAACTGCTGAATTTCAGTATTTTGGCGTGTGTTTTTGACCCTAACCTGGGTCGAACAACTTTCAAAAAGTATATTTTTATTACATCGAGTATTTTATAATTGCACTTTTGCACTAATAAAAGAGTGAGTTTGTTGAAGCGAAAAGAAAATTATCAGTCGGCCACCCGGTATTTAGACGCTTAATCCATTTAGTACCTATCTACTTTTGTGAACTTAACTTTACTATACTAATGTCTACCTACCGTGTGGAATGAATTTTATCAATATATTAAATGTATATTCATATATAGATCAAAGTATCACTCGATTGGCAATGTATATTAATCACTAATGTATTGTAATTCTTTTGAGTATAATTTTATTTTTATCTTTAATAATTTATTAATCCTGTAGTGATAAGATGGGTTTTAATAAAAAAATAAATAAGAGTTTCTAATGTGTACAAATATGTTTTTAAATTTTGCGTTTGTGTATAATATATTATCCATAGTTATAGATATATTTATGAATAATACAGTATTTATGAGCCGTATGATGAAAATTAATTGATTTAAAAAGTATTCATTAGGTAATAAATAATTCGATTTTATTTTATAGATAAATATTGTATCGTTTAAATGATTAATTTTATATATTATTAATTTATTATAATATATACTTTTTAAGATATTAACTATACATTTAATTACTTATTTTAATATACTTATTGATTTTTTATAGTTTACTTGTATTGTTAATTGTTATTTCACCTTGACATGGTTTGTTTGAAATATGACAAAGACATTTTGGATCATAAATAAATTATAATATTTAAAATTATACCTATAAATTATCTGCAATTGTATATCTTAACATGTGATTATTTTTTAGGCGTTTTTAAAACATCAATATATTAGTAACCTAGTTTATAAGTATTGTTAATAATAAATATTTATAAACTTATGTATTTGTGTAACGTCTTGGTTAAGCAGCATTACAATTCATTTAAACTATATATTAACATAATACGATGTTTTCTGAAGGATAATTCCTAGATCCCGGGTCCTAATTTATTGCAACGTTAATATTTATTTAAAAATTTAAAATATATCAAAAAATATAAGTATAATTAATATATCGTTGTATAAGTTGTTTTACGTTAGATTCACGGTGAAAAACGATTATAAAACTGAAATATTTATTTGATAATAGCTAGGTATAGAGCATAAGTATATACCTACTAGTTTGCTTTTAATTATATGATCAGTATAGGGTTTCTCGAGTTTTTATAATTTCAAACATTTTCATTGTACATGTATATGTGCGTTTAATAGTAATAACATTAGATTTTAAAATATTGGCCATACTGTCTACTATATATATATATATATATATATATATATATGTATACGAGAAGGTACTTTCCTATTTTGTAAAAAAAACTTTATAATCAAAAGTTTCATGAGTTTACTTTAATTAAAAGTTTTTTAGAAATTAAATTAAAATTATTACAAAATGTTTTTATTTACATTTTTTAATAAAAAATAATAATAATAATAATCCATATTATGTATTTAACATTATTGTTTTCCATGCATCGTTAAGATTAATCAGTATACGCGTAAGAAGCTTTTAAGCTGTTATACTCGCTGCATGTTATAGTTTATTTTATTTACCCAAACATGATTTATGGTGTTATATTATATAATTTTTTTTTTTTCATTTTTTATTTCCATTAATATAGAATATTGTATAAAATGATTACGATTATTATTTTGAATGATATAATAAATTATCTATCTTTTAGATACCTAATTATGAAGTACTTACACCTAAAGTTGTATTTTATATTGGTTAATTGTTGTAGTAAAATGCGTTAGTTTTAGTGTGTATAGTAATGTCTTATTTCAAATTAGTAATCTCAAATGATAATAGTCTTTCATGCAATCATTGTTATTTAAACCAGTTAAGATATAAACAATTTTTTTTGTTAGTATTAAACATTTAAATTTGTATGATGGATTGAAGTACTTTTATTAAGTTTTAAATTATAAAATATAGGTTGAAAAAATTATTTCAACATTCGTGTTGGTTTAAACATTATTTGATTAATTTACTTTATCTATTTTTGTGAGAATTTTATAAATTATTGTTCTCAGATAAATTTGTAACTAATAACGTACAATTTTGTAAATTAGCACAAAATTGTATTATAATTATTAATAACTTATTTTCTCATTGATATAAAAGTTTATGATAATAATAAGTTTTTAAATTAAATAAGTAATAACTATAATGAGTGTGTTAACGCTAAAGTAACTAAAAAATATACATAATTATATTCTTCGAATAATTTCGATGTGTTATTCCACTTTGAATTCGATCGATGGACATAAAATTATTTTTTTTAATCACGCATTAAACTAAATTGCTTATCTACCTATGTACAATGTACATATATAATTATAATATGTATTTATGTAATATGTAGTGATCACATATTATTATCTTATTACATAAATACAATAATTATATCTACTGGTATACGAAAATAAAAATTGTTTTGACATTAACATGTCTGATATTAAGGGGTCAAAAAAATATGTGTAACAAACAAATTCAACGTTTTTTGGTGCACTAAGAGGAGATATATGTAGGAAACTAAGCAACGATAATTTCCCTAGAAACGTATTATTTCGCGAGGTGAAAACTTACGGAGTGACATGTACCAAAATACACATTTGAACATTCCCATACCAAAATTTCTGATAATCTGATGTCCCTTATTTTAAAAATGTAATGGGAATATGGAGAGAATTAAAAATATTATTCGCAGTTAAAACTTAATAATAAATTTACTGTTGCCCATATGAAAATCTAGTCCTAGAACCGCGCCTGCAGATAGTTACCAGTTTTCAAAATCATATTGACAAACTCAAACGTGTGTTATATACAATCTTTCCCTATCCATAATATTTATTATAGGTTAATATTATTGTTGAAGTTTTTAATTCAAAAATGTTTTTATATTTTTAGCAAGCTTGTCATAAATGTTAATAGCAATTTTTTCTCGGTCATGTTCTCGGTAATTTTCTTAGTATTTTTTTTTTTTATAAAACTGGAAGTGTCCTTTGTAGATATTTAATTGTTATCATTTATATTATAGTTAATGTCACGTCGAGTGTTACTACTGGGTAGCTACTCCCCTCACGATTTCACTGCCAACTGTACTTTTCAGCTCATATGCTTATTGCTTGTATGCTTGTAACTACTATTACAGATTGTATATATTCAAATAAATGTTAAAAAAATATTATAGTTGATCTCCCCGTTGATTCTATATCTTTAATAAATTTTATAAATTTTAATTAGTTATAAATTGAGTAATTATCATTCTAAATCTAATTTATTATTATCATTATAAATTTATAACTTTCCTATTTTAATTTTTTTTTTAATATGCATTAAAACACATGATATTCATTTTGTACATAAATTTTATTAGGTGAACGTCTTAACTATGTTAATACACCGCACGTTATTGCCATGGTTGGACTGCCGGCGCGAGGGAAAACTTACATTTCGAAAAAACTTTCCCGTTACCTTAACTGGATCGGTATCAACACCAAAGGTGGGTATAGATAAAATAACAATATTTATATTTATATATTGAGTATAGCTTAATAACTGTAGCATTATGTGAACATGTTAAATATTTCAGTTTTCAATCTCGGAGAATACCGGCGTCATGCTACCACGGCCTATAAGTGTCACGAGTTCTTCCGTCCCGACAACGTTGAAGCTATGGCAATTCGAACCCAATGTGCCATGGACGCACTCGACGACGTCTGCACGTGGCTGGATAACGGCGGTGAAGTCGCTGTAAGTATATCATAAATACTATTAAAATGGGATGATATTTTTATAGGAATACTTATATCAAAAAGTATTTTTGAAAATATTATAATTTTTTTTTAATTTGAAGTCATTACATAATAAGATTTTGAAAAAAATTGAATTTTTTATAGTCTTTAAGTTTTTAACTTTTGAATGAATATATACATCCAGGAGTGGACTAGGTCAACGGGACATCCGGAAAAATTCCCCATAAGCCACTTCCCAAAAATTATTATTACTATTATCTTTATAATCAAATAGACACAAATATAGGTAAAAGGTAAATATTGTATATTATAACGTGCAATAGCAAAAAGTTGCTCACGTTGTATGTTTAAAAATAGATTTTAGGTTTCGGTTCGGATGATAGTCCACCCTTCTGTATGTTCAACAATTAATATGTATTTCATGGTTTGAGTACCTATAAACAATAGATTAATAAACTACGGTTATTGGTTGTATAAGTACTTAATCATATTGTCTAGTCCGTATCTAGTATAATCTTATAATTTATAATTTATTGTTTTTCAATATTTTAAGTATCTAAATTTTTAAGTGAATTTATTGTATTACAGCTTATTAATCTTATAGAAATTATTAACCTTCAAAATATACTTATAACAAATTAATTTATTAGTCATTTTAAATTCAATTTTTATATATCAAATTTCTCAGAAAATATTCTGTTTGGTTAAGTATGAAAGTAAAAATGTAAAATTAATAAATAATAGTTATAAAAATTATTGATTTTTAAAATATTTATTACAATGATTTCAAATTATTTAAATAAATATTTTCATAAACGTTAATACTTTTCGAGAAAATCAGTTATAAAAGTACGTCTCTATAAAAAAATATATGGTGCTTGCAATTTAATTATATAATAACAATATATAACTCCGGTTTTTAGGTGTTTGACGCAACCAACTCGACTGTCGAGCGCCGGCAATTGATATTAGATATCGTCGTAAAAAAACGAGGATTCAAGTTGTTTTTCGTCGAATCAGTATGTGATGACCCAAAGATAGTCGAACAGAACATAATGGTAAATTTAATAAGAGTATATTATATTATAAAATGTACTTAAATTTAATGTGTGTATATTATGTAAAATATTGATTTTATATCCATGCATAATAGTTCTATTTTATATTTATACGAGTATATATAACGTAGTGGTCTTCTTTTGACTCACAACCAATTTTTATAAAAGTTGGGTTATGAACTATAAGTGAAGACTAGTGGCATAATATATGTGTATTATTGACGAGTTTGAAATTATATATTCCCATTATATTGATGTATTTTATACTGTTTTTTTGCGCAGGAAGTGAAAGTCAACAGCCCGGACTACCAGAGTATGGGTGCTGACGCGGCACTTAGGGACTTTTTGCAGCGGATAGAGCACTACCAGGAACGGTACGAACCACTGGACGAAGTGGCCGAGGCTGAATTGAGCTTCATGAAGATATTCAACACTGGCGAAAAAGTGTTGGTGCGCAAGCACGAGGGTCATATACAGGCACGCATCGTCTACTACCTGATGAACATTCATATCATTCCGAGAACCATTTATCTTACTAGAGTAAGTGCGTTTTTTTACTGTGCATAATTACTCCTGGCAAACATAGTTATTTTTGTGTAATTTAAAAATCTGAGCTATTAAATTTGAAAACTATATGTCTTTGTGAAACTAATGTGAGTGGTTTTGCTGTCTATTTTATCAACCTACTGTTCGAAGATATAATAATAAACATACTATAAATTTAACTACTTACATTTTGCAGCACGGCGAGAGCGAATGGAACAAGGAAGGCAAAATAGGTGGAGATTCCCAACTGTCGCCTAACGGTGTCAAGTATGCCATTGCATTAGCCAACTACATAAACGAACAGAATATCAAAAACCTTCGGGTGTGGACGTCATGGCACTATAGGACCATTCAGACCGCGAGTGGCGTTCAGGCTCCGCAAGAACGGTGGAAGTCGCTGAACGAAATCGATGCCGTAAGAAACACGATAATATACAATTATATAGATAATACGTATGATATAAGTATATTATGTATATTTTCCTCCGTTACAAATGATTTGTTCGTGATGGTCATAATTACATTAGGTATAAATATCTGGTTGCTTATTTTTTTTCATATTTTAATTTTTTAGGGTGTGTGTGATGGTAAAACGTACGCGATGATCAAACGCGAATATCCCGAGCAGTTCGCAGCCCGAGACAAGGACAAGTTTGCGTACCGTTACCCGAGAGGTGAATCGTATGAAGACCTAGTTGCCCGGTTGGAACCGGTGATTATGGAGCTGGAGAGACAGGGAAACGTTCTAGTGGTCAGCCATCAGGCTGTGTTCCGATGTTTGCTGGCATACTTTTTGGACAAAAACTCAGGTCTGTTTGTGTTTGTAGGACATTCTATATTTATAGCTATTATTTTTGCTATTTATTTCTTTACCATTTACTATATAACTAAAAAACCAATTAATAGTATAAATATTTTTTTATTTTATAGAAGAGTTACCGTATTTAGAAGTGCCTTTGCATTCGTTGATAAAACTCACGCCCGTGGCGTATGGTTGTAAAATGGAGCAAATCAACTTTCCTATCGAGGCTGTCAACACGCATCGTCCCAAGCCTCAGGTTAGTTCTTATACAAAATCAAAAAATAACATACAATAAGAGTTTAACATACCTACATAAAGATAAGATATGTTATTATTTTTTTTAATCCAAGTACTAAATGATGTTTGTTTAAAAATTAATGTTTACATTTCCATGTGTAAATTAAATTACATTATATAACCTATGATACTCATAATAAACAGAAGTGCACCGGTATTACGGAACATTTTCTACTCTTCAAAATGTAAAAACGTCTTTGTTAAACTGTTTTAATTTCATTGTGTTTTTGTGTTTTCACTAAACTAATTATTACTAATATAACGCGTGTGTGCTAAAAGTTTTTTGCCAAATGGTGAAATGTACCTTTGAAATGTTATTGTATTTTGAAAGTTTTCTTGATATTTTAATCGACATTATACTAGCTAATACTTATGAATTTGTTTCTAGTAACTTATATAGAAGTGATTTATTATGGTTTGTGGTGTACAGACCGTAGTGTAATTATATTTGAATCAACCTTATATAAATATTATTTCATACATTTATCTGTCTTTTACAACATATATATATATTTCTACGTAAACATAATAGGTGCACTCCAAACAATTTTGAATTTCAAAAATTAATTAGATTTATTACGTGAATTAAGTATAACTGTATAAGTTATATATTTTGTTTATACTTCGTATATCTTAAGCATCATCAATCATATTTATATTGAATATTGATTAATATAAAAGTCAGTATACTTTCATTTCCATTGGTCATAAAATAATCTGCTCATACGTGCATCAAAAATAATTATAAATTATTGTATTGATTTAGTAATAATTATGTAACACAGGCTCACAATTATAATCTGTTGTAGTGACCTATTTGAAAAAAATGGATTATGTAAAACATCGAATCTTTGAACTAAAATATGATGCACGTATTTTTAAAATTTATTGGACATTGTAGGAAAATATAATATTTTGTTCCGTTTTGTTCTATTTGTTGATATTATTTTACACATTTCGACTGAATTTAGCTTAAAATCACATGTCGATCTTCAATTTCTGATATCATAATTTTAAAGTTTTACTTACCTTAAGTTTTTTACCTAAAATTACAAGTATAAATGTAAATTTGGCTTTCAAAAGTCATAATATAAGCTAAGAGTTTAGTAAAGATTATCAATATTTTATGTTATCAATCTTAAATTCACTAATTGGGTCATTATTTTTACAAAAAATAAATGTTTGTTCCTCTCGTTTTTCTTTTTACAATTTAGCCGGTAATTGAGTAATTCTTCAGCTTTTGCCCTATATATTTTATAAAACAGGTCTGTAATATGTCTGTGATGTCTGTCTACAAACAATTATGTAAAATTTTAATAGCTACAACAATAATCAATTATACAAAAAAGTTTCAGAATAATGTTATACTTAGGTACGTATAATAGTAAGTAATAACTATATTAGATTAAAAATCTTTTTTTTCTTTTGAGAAAATACTGTCTAAAATGTGTAATATCTGC
Organism: Aphis craccivora; assembly: GCA_009835225.1. Classification (NCBI taxonomy): domain Eukaryota; kingdom Metazoa; phylum Arthropoda; class Insecta; order Hemiptera; family Aphididae; genus Aphis; species Aphis craccivora. The sequence goes on along the minus strand of VUJU01001541.1, from coordinate 14,145 downwards.
AAAATACACTTAAAAAAACTAAGCAGGGATAAGTTCCTTAAATGACGTTATTGAGAATTATTTAAAGCGCATATTGATATAGGTACTTTTTTTTAACTCATTAGTTACGTAACAAATTATTTGTACATAAATGTTTTGTTTAATACAATTTTATATTATGTTATATGAATTTAAAATGATAACAATTAATTTATATGTTTTTGAAAATAATATATTCTTAATTTTTGGAGCACATTTTTTAGATTTAGTTATCATACTAGGACAATTAAATAACAGTTATAAGGTGGGCCCGATTGGATCCTTGTACCTACCCAGATGACATCATTTACACCTGAGTCTTTGTTCATTAGATGACTTGAAGCACTTGTGTCTATACATGTTGGAAGAGTCTAGATTAACTCTATTTTATTTATTTATGAATCAAAGCCTATGTTAAGACTAAAGTAAAATTCATCGTTTTTATATAGATATTTATTTTGTATAAAAGTTTATTTTTACTCGCATGTTCTATAAATTATATAATGTAAAATGATAATTTATATATATCAGTATAAGGCTCAAATATTTTTCGTATTTAATCATCTCATGGATATTATATGCTTAAAAAATGATTTTTATAAAAACGTTTAGATAAGATAACTAAAATCTAGTATCAATTTAGGTAATTATTTTCTTAGAAAAACTACTGGTTTTGCTTGTAAACAAATATTGTATTCGTTTCTCAAAGTTCAATTTGTAAAACATTGATTAAAATATGTTTATATTTTTAAATAATTTTTTCTAGAATTTGCTAAAAAATGAATGACAATAATAATTTTCAAAGTAAGTCTATAAATATATTTGATTTTACACATTTTTGCTTAACATGAAAATAAGGGTCGGTAATATATTATTAACAAATACATTTAGTTTTTAAAACATAAAACATGATATTTTATAATAATGTAAATAAAACAAATGATGACTAATAGTGTTGGGTTCATCTCTATATTATAACTTATAAGTAACGCTGTTTATCAATGATTTATCAATCATCAATTAATAATTGATAAATAATATTGTATATATTTTTTCACTGATTTTAAAATATTTAATATACTTAACAAATGAATATGTCCAAAAATATGTATGATGTATTAATATAAAAAAATATGATATGATAATATTATTATACTATCGTTAACTCTATATTGGTACATCTAAATATTTTTAATTTAAAAAAATATTCCGGTATTCCGAGAAATATTTCAAAAAGTGAACTCATTATTAAAATATAATATTTAATATGTCACTTAATAAGAATTGATATCGTATACCTATATTGTATATATAATTAATTATATAGGTATACCGTTAATTCAATGACAATTGAATGCATTTTAACAATTGAATAATGGTGGTGGGCTAATACCAAATATCGTTGGTTTGGTTGCATTCGAAAACCGCACACTTTTGTTATCGACCCTAAAAATGTCGATAAACAAAAATCACATACTTTATCGGTCATTGTCTAACAAAATACCCCAAACTTAAGTGGTTAAAACCGCACACTTTTTTTTAGTGATAACTAACGGATAAGATATACTGTAATAATCATGCTAACACGTTTTAAAACTAGTCACCATTACTAGTCCACACTAGTCAACCATTCGTTAGTTGGTCTTGTGTACTCGTATACCTATATAATATAGTAGTTAAACTTAAGTGATTTTTGTATTTTTATTCAAATATTTTTAATAAGGTTTAATGGATTTTAAAATTATCTATAGTACCTAATAAAGTGGAAAAGTGTTTATTACTTGACAATTTTAAGAACAGAAAATTTAGAGTGGGTACATTTATTTAAAATTTTAATACTCGTATATAATTTTTTTTGTTTGAATAAATTATGAAGTATACATAAACTTATACATTATAAAGTATATGATTTTTGTTTATTGACCTTTTTGGGGACAAAATCATAAGTGTGGTTTTTGAATACAATAATTTTAAAAAATTGTGTGGTTTTGTTCTGTATTTTATTGTGTGTGGTTTAAGGAGTCAACGGTTGATTTCTCGTTAGGTTCTATTAAACATTTGATGTAGGAGTAAATATAAATTTTAAATCTTAAAAACATTGAAGCTTAATATGTTCGTAGGGGGTATATCCAGGTAAAATACGGATAACAATTTCTCGACCGTGTTAGAATATGAGTGCGCAGGTACTCGACATAAGAGCCATGAAAATATTCACTATATGTTTGCTGGGGAAATAAAAGAATACTTGCATTGCGTAAGCAATGTTTACCAACTTGATGGTTCTATTACTCGAGAATAATTTTTCCTTTTATTCTATAGTATATTATTGATTATGCCAATCGGAATTCCCATTGCTATGCAAAAAAATTAAGTACAAACAATATTCTCAATTTACATTATACACTGTGACAATATTTATAACAATCGATGTATACGATTTTAACTCTTAATAAATCGAAAAACTTTAACACGAAAGTTACATTTCGAAGCGTTCCGATATCTAATCTTGAATATTGTGAAAAAATGTGTAGGTAGTTACTCGGGTAAGCCATAAAATGAACTATCGAAGTTTTATTTTTATATACATGGATAATTTTTTGTACCTACATTTAATATTTGAAAGATCGTATTTATTGATGTCCACATTCCGAATGACTATTTACTATCAATTTTATTGTGTATTGTGTCGTATACAACTATAACCAAAAAGAACAGGGTAATAAATTATATTGTCAAAAGCTTGCCAACTTTTGTTCTAGAGAAGGTGTAAACAGCGTTAGATGTGCACGTGCAGTCTTTCGAAAATCTATTTGGCGCAGTATGGGGAAGGGAATCCATTTTTAGTTACAAATTGCTACGATACGTAGCAATTATACGTAGTATAATAGACTCACTCAAATCATCATCAATAATATATATTATTATCCTTGTTATTGTTTTTATCATTATACTATATTTGTCTTAATTGATCGTAAGTTTTTCACGCATAAGTTTAATCGTACTGAATTTGTTTTTTGCGCTCGAAAAAAATGACACTTGATTGTTTCGTTAATATACAATATAACATATACATTAGGACGTTGGCGTAGTACAAAATGAGACTAACGTCTTTGCTATACTATAAGATAGATTGGAAGAAGGGTGAAAAAGCTTGTTATTTAGTCCATGGTGTAGTTTTATTGGTTTGAGGTATATTATTATAATGTTTGCCTATACGTATACGAAGTAAACAATGGGCACAATTTTGGTGTGATAATTTAACAATATACCTATATTACACAGATACTTATATTGCAAACATTTTTTGACATTTTGTAAAATAAATATATACCTATGTTGGTATTTTTGTAACATATTAATCGCCAAACTTTGAATTTATATTTTGATAATGTATTTACTGTACCTGATTACATGAAAACATGATATTATTGTTATATTTTATTTTTAAAGGATATGCCTACTGTCTCCGATAGTACGGACACCAAATCTACTAATACGGTGTGTGTTATTCGTACCTAATAAATAATAATATAGTTTTAACTAGTGTTCGGATTTTTATGTTCCTCGACATCTTCATTGAGTGTATACGGTATTTGACGGGAGTGACAAATGAAAATGATATATATAGCAATAAACAAAAAAAAAAAAAATTCATCAATTTATTTTAATTTCCAATCATATAATTATTAACTTATTTTTTTTTAAATTCTGAGCAGAGTGATGAATGTATCATCTTATACAATGATATATCATATTTTTTACTAGAAAAAATGCTCCTATCATCGACTTCGAGGAAGGTTTCTAGTAAATAATTGGATAAATTTAAGTTGTTCAAAATTAGAAATGTCTAAACAGGGCTTGAAACCAAAACATTTTTTCTAATTTAAATTACCACTATTGATTTTTAAGATACCTAATAAAATTGTTTTCATTTACACGAAATGATTATTTTTCTGATTTCAGTAACGATTTTTATATCGTTTTTGGATTTTACTGGTATTTAATTCCAATTTCAAGTATTACCTATATGAATATTTAGTTAACATTTTTACAATATTAAAATAATTGTTTGGTATCCATAGTTACAAAAAAAATTTGATCATCTCCGCTCAGAATTTTTTTTCATCATACCTATGTGAATTATATATCATCAATAATTTATTAAATTTAATATATACGGTAAATGACCTACTCATTGGCGGTCTATACACTCGAGTATGAACTCTACACTTGGGTACTGTACAGTAGAGTGACTTGGTCTGAAAATATTTTTTACTGTTTTTAGTGAGTCATTAACAATATTTTACACACTCAATGATAATACTGTGTCGTTTTTCTTGTTTATTTTTTTGTTAAATTTTCGAAATTGCACATTTAAGCATGATATTTTTGTTTTCATTGATTATTTTTGCATATTTGTCTCATTTGTATAGGAATACAATAGGTTGTACGAAGTTGTAGGGTTTTTGGAATATATTAGCATTATTTTTTAAAATCCTAAGCATTTAAATCCGAATCCTAGTTATAACGCTGTGGCATGTTCGAACTTTTATTTTCATAACACTTTTTAATTTCATTGTGTTATTTATTAATATTTGGCTTAATGTAAATATTACGCTCATGTACATATAACTATATAAGATAATTTTATGTCATGTTAAATTTTTTTTTTTTTACATTTGTTGCACTATCATGTAATTTGTTATTATTATTATTTTAATATACTATATGAAAGCTGCGTTTTATCAGCACATATATGCAGTGATACACAGAAATAATAATATCAAATTGATCAGTGACACTATATATTGCTTAAATTCACTAACATCGTACATCTTATCTTCTAGGAACCGGGATACCTGGAGGATCGATTCAAGGATGATGCAAATGTTAGCGTCGAAGGTGGCGACAATATGAACAGCAAAAAAGCAAATAACGGGGACGCTACATTGCCCACTTAACTTACGATCCACCGTCATACGGCCGCGATCACAACTATATTACTATACTATTACTATATCGAGGATACCGCACCACCTTCTCTGTATGTGCGCATGCCGTTAGAAACGACTGCGTTTCTGCAGTGGAGGTCGTGATGAAGAAGACATCGTCCACGCTCTAAAAATAAATATAAATTACTCATTATTATTTATATTGTTTCCGTAAAGGGGAAGGGGAAGAACGGTTTCGATTTTTTTTTATGTATAATTTAATATTTAAGAAATATATGTGTCTTGTGTGTGTATGTGTGTGTGTGTGTGTATGTGTGGATGATATCAATATATAATATAACATACTGCAGAGACAAACTATCCGAATTTGACTAATATATATACACCCTTGTATTTATATTATTTTAATAATATATGTATATTTACAATTTTTTTTTTAAAAATATTTTATGATTTTTAAAACGCTACTTAATTTTTAGACGATATTGTAAATACAGTTTAATTTATTACAATCATATTTACCTACATTACATAATAATATAAGTATATCATATGCATACGTCATAAATCACACATTACCATAATATTTATCGGTAAAGATACTTTAAAAATTTACTTAATTGTTTGTTTTTATTTTGTAGATTTTACTTTTTGGCTTTTATTTTTATTTCATACTTTCGAAACATAATTTATTATTACCTATTATTATAAGGAAACTGTCCGTTTAATCCTATAAGCTTGTCTTATAAATAAATCTTACAATAATATTTGTTCAAAATCATTCATCTAATATGTATACCGCCTACACTAAGGCATATATTATCGCTTTAAACCAATTTTATTGTGATATTTGGGAAAAAAAACTACATTTTCGTCTTGTTTTTGTATACCAAATGCTCTTCAGAATAAAGAAAATTTATTTTTCGTTCTAAATCCATTTGACGTTGTAAATTACAACGTTTATTAAAATTTTATTGTTTAGTGCACATTATAACAATAAATTTTATACTGTACCTGTGCCTAGTTAAAGGGCAGTTTAGTGCAATGGTCATACAACTAACTAGCTAGACACGCTTTACCTCTCTCAAGTGACAAGTGATAAGGCATTGACAAAGGCCTGATAAATTCGTTTCAATTAATAACAATAATGAAATACCCATACATAGTTTAAAAGTTATACGACGGTCAACATTCAACAGACTTATTACAATCATTATTTAACAACGCGTAATTAACAACCGCGTCATCAAGAAAATTTTAAAAGTATTTTATTATTCTGTTTATATTTTTGACTTACTAGTTATTTTATTCGTGGAAGAATTTATTTCGTGGGGAAAACGCTTTACATTTTCAGGGCGTTATCGCATACTCGTAAAATATTTTGGATAAATCATGTGCTCCCAGTAAACTAGTAGATGAACGATACATAATAGGCTATATAATTTAAACGTATCTGTATCTAATTATATCATACAAACAACATGTAAATCTCATCTCGAGTTAAAAAAACTTCTCTAAACACCATTTGTGTACAGTAATTATACAATAATATTGTACGCTACGGTGACGAAAGTATTTTAATAACCAAATCCTTCGTCGGTACCAATGGTTACGGCGAACAGTCATGCATTGTCGGACGGCACTCGTTTGTTTGAGACGGTAGTAAAACGTAAATAATTCTACCAAGTTTTATACCTACTTTTTAGATTTGTAATTATTATTACAGTTGGGCGAGCTTGTTTTCTATCCGTGACACTCAAATAATGTATCTGTATAACAAAACAATAATACATTTTACGATTGCACAGCCTCGACAGTCTACGGCTATTCGTATAATTTATTTTTCTACTATTATGGTGGTAACAATTGGTTAGTATACAAATAAATAAAAAATTTATAACCATGAAATCCTATTTTTGTTTTCGTCATATATAAGCGGTGTTTAAACAGACGTTTAAATAATGATCAGTATACCGGGATGGATTGCAACAGTGCAACCGCCGTAATCGTGACAATGCTAATGGTAATTGAATTTATGTGTTCAATAATATACCATCGATAATAGAATAACTATACTTATATTATTATATTTATATTTATTCTATTATCAATAAATTATTATAAGCAAAATACTAATAAATAATGATTCGAATATGTGTGTAAGATATTTATCACATTTTAACTAAAAAATTACGATTGCACGGCGCTGTGACAGGCCACTAAAGTTACAAACCTATTGTTGGTCAATCTTTATGATAATAACTATTTTAATAATATTGAGATATTTTTCTAAGGGGATTGCTGAAAACTGAAATAAATTTCCCATGAAGTTAACTTTTTCATTATTTTAATCTAACATTTAATTATCTATACATTTGATTTTAAAATCTTGAAATTTGAGAAATGTAATGTTGTAGGTAATATAATATGTATTATATTTATAATATCTATATAAATTAAATACCTAATTAAAAAAAAATAAATGGAAAGTTGTTCAAAATTAAAACTAATAATGAATTAATACCGGTGTTAGAAGACTTTCAATGAATAGATCGATCGACAACCAATAAATAACGAACAAAAAGTTTAAAGTTTAAGAAAATAAAATATATTTTTTTCTGGTGACAGTGCTTATAGTAATTATTTTAATTATTAATCATTATCAATATAATTGCGTTTATAAAATTCATGTTTTTTAATACCTAGACAGATTCAATATAATATTCTGTACAAATAGTCATATAATATTAGAATACATAGACACCGAAGTAAAACAATAACAATTTATTTTTAGTTTACTTAGGTTCTTAAATGAAATCTTTATAATAAATTATAGATTATATCCATATGTAAAATCATAAGTAGGTACCAACATTTAAAATCTGCGATAGCTGTATAGACGAATAATTATACATTTACGAAATTCTGTACATGAGTCTAAATTAATTAAGCATAAGCTTGTGTTCTGTGTTTATAAGTATTATAATTTATAGAGTAATTTATAATATATAATGTAGGTGAATACCCAGAATTATACCGAGACAACTAAGAACAAAAGTATATGAATTATTTTCACTAGTCCCAGGAAAAGGTTTTATGTCGTAACTATTAGCTCTATATATGTAATTAGCAGATATTTTAATATACGTATAAAACGATGATTTTAGGTTTTGGATAGAAATGCAGTCGCCCTTACATATCTAAAAAATGTACTGCGCGAGGTCATAAGACCCATATCCTCCTCTAAATACAACTGTCTAAGAATATAAATTTAAAGTTAAACAAATATGTGTGATGCAATAATTATCCCGTACATAAATATACACAAGACAGAAATCAATTGTATGAGATGACGTCATGCTTTTTGTAAGTATAATATTCATTTTAAATAAATATTGTTTATACTGCACACACAAAAAATAACGTTAACAAGAAGTTTTCGATAGACGTGAACAGAAGAAAACAGTGAATACTCGTTGAATGAGGTAAATATAAAATATTATAACTATTAGTATCATTTGAGCGGAGTATACACAGTTGCGATGATTTCTTTTTTTAATTCATAAGTCGTGGGTGCATGCAATTCGATCTATGTCACAGAAACTAGCTGCTGACATTCAACGATGCAGGACTTGGGCAAATATAATATAATATGGTATGATGGTGCTGCAAATCCATTAGGTGTGCAAAAAAAAAAAAAAATCCGTATTCCTTATTCGAATGTCGGTGAACCCGGTATTCATACATAAAATAATTAATTATGTTTCATATATAATACACGAACCATTTGCGTTCTTTTATTATATATTTCCTATTTACCTATACAATTATCTATGTATTCATTATTTTTATATAACCTATAATTTATAAACATTAAACACAAATTTAACTTGAATTTGAGATATAATTTACTACTATGATAATATAGTAAGACATATTTTGAAATTTTGAATAAACTTATAATTGTATAATACACTATTGGCTATTATACTACACTTAAAAATGTATAAAATATTTACTCATATTATACAAATACACTTGCACAGCATATTATATGCATTAATAACTATGATGATATCATTGATTATGTGTAGGTACACAAGTATTCAATTCGGTAAATAAATTATCACATTTTAACCGAACTGGTCCATTACATCTGAAATTAATTTTTTTATACCTAATATTGAAATTACTTTCTAAAGTGCCTAAAATAACATTTATATATCTAATATAGAATATAAACCAAGTTTATTTTAATTCTTTTTTTTTTTAGTTTATTATCAAAAAGTTGTTTTATTTTGCAAAAATATTTTCATATTTTAGGGTTTTGATGTTACAACTAAGAAATTTTTCTAGGCGATGTAAATGTTTGCCTGAACAATTAATCGATCCGCCCTTTAGCCGGCAGTTGTAGCGCAAGTCAAGTGTCCATATTAAAAACGGACTGGTTTCCAGTATAAAATAATAATAAATTATAAAGTGTGAAACTTTCTTTTCAATTAATATTTCAACACGAATATGTAATCCAAACAACAACTTTAGAATAAATAAATAAATTTACTAGCATACCTACTTTATATTATTATACCTAATATGAAATACCTATATTATATACAAAATGAGTATTTGATCAAACATTTAGAAGAATACAATTTTCCAACAAAAAAAAATTGTGCTTTTTAGTTGTTCTGATTCAGTAGTTATAATTTTGCTAATCAAACAAAGTTTTTAAACTTGATCACAATATGTCAATACAGTATACACTATACTCATATACCTATATAGTATATATATTTTATTTTATGCTATACATACTATATACAACATGTCATACACTCATACGTATAGACTATACATATTAGATTGTAGGTATTATAATATATACTACCTATACAATTAAACGGCAAATTTGTATTCGTTATAAGGTTAACCATACATTGTGATATTGAGAAGAGTGTATGGTTTTTGAATAGTAAAACAATGTGTGTAGGTACTGTGTGCTATTTGATATCAAAGGATCAATGACGTTGGCTGGTAAGACAATAGGTTTTCATATAATAAATCACGGTTTGCTAGGCAACGAGGTCGAGTGTATTTTATCTTACGTCTAATCATAATAATATGTCAATTAATATGTATTATTATTTTGGAAACACCTCAGTACAGCTATAAATAATCATAAGAGCTATTTCAAATTTTAAATTTGCGATGGCAGTTTGAAGTAGAATAATACTGGGGGACCATAAATTATACACTTCACAATTTTTTTCAACTTTGTGAGTCTTCACAATAATTAAATTAATATTTTAATGCAAATAATATCTTAAATAATATTTTATCAAAAATATTAAGATATTTTTGTATTTGAATATTTATCTTTAAAATGTAGTACCTAATACAGATCTTTAAACTTCATTTTTTCTCCTGAAAATGTATTTACAAAAATAAAATTACATATTTATAAATTTATAATAGCATTCTAAATATACTTTGTTATGTAATTGTTAAAAAAATGTGTACTTATGATGACTATTAGTTTATAAATACATTGAACTATTTTAAATTAATGAATACTATGTAAACATTTAAGGCTCAATTATAGACTACTGACTATTACTGTTAATTTTATTTCCGTCATAGCTGCAGTTTACCATATTTTTTTTGCTATTATATACTAACACATAATTTTATTTATATTTAAATTTAATATAAAGTACAGTCGAGTCTCTATACTCGAATTTCAAGGGCGATGAAAATTAATTCGACTTATTTATTTTTTAAGTTACAATTGAGTGTATTGAGTATATAGGAATTCTTCCCTAGGAACAAAAAAATAAATAAATAATCGAGTTATCCAGACGATTGTATATTATATTCATTATAATAATATAATATATATTATTATATTTATGTCATCACTTTTATTTCGAACATGTATATAATATTATATTATTCGTCTAGTTTTTAGTTTCCATGATTTATGGATTTAAAATTTTTAATTTCAAAAAAACAATAGAAAAAAATACTAGTTATTTTTATTTTTAGTTAGGTAAGAACTAGTAATTTAATTCATTAATTGATTCTGAAAATGATTTTTTGAAAATATTTCAGTTCACTTCTTTATTGTTTACGGTTCTCTAATGTTTAGTTAACTCTATAGTAGACTTTTTTATATAAAAAAAAATTGAATCTTTTCAATTTAGGTACTTGTTGATATATATATATATTATTTTTAATTACCCTTGTACCCTTTCTATTACAATTTCAATATAGTTTTCTATACTTATTCTTAACTTGTCTGTAAAAAATCGAGTGAAACACATATATAGGTACGCGCACAAAAAAACAGTTATAAAACATAGGTACCTATAATCAATCATTTTTATACAAATTTTACAGTCATTTTTGTATTCCATTGATTGTAGTCACACAAGATAATAACCGTATGATTGTGTAGTCTTACGTAATAACGCGTGTTTAAAGGAATACTGTTCGGAGTTGTGTAGCTCCTATACCGCGGTAAGACAAAAGTATACCGCATGTGCAGAGTCGACACAATAATAATATGACGATAACCAAAACTGCGGGCCGCAGTCACTATCCAAAATCGGGAAAAGTGCCGATATATGAAGTGAACGCGATCGCGGACGGCGCCGACGTCCGCCGCCCAAAGTCCGTCGGTAAGACGCCGCAACGGTCGGACGGTCGGTCGCATAAGCTCGCCGGTCATCAGACTCGACAAACCGTGCGGAATGCGAGTGCTCGCGGGCTGCGCTTGTTGTCGGTGGCCGAACAGTCTCGCGAATCAGCTTGTGCACGTCGCAGGCGGAGTGCTGATGTGCGAATCAGTTCGGGGCCCGAGATAATGACGAGTCACTGGCCCTGCGCGACATCTGCAGCGCAGTCCTGCACGACTCGCCGGTGACAGGCATACATCACCGCGCGGTTCTGTTGTGATCTATGTATGGGTATTATTGTGATCGCCGTCCGGGTTTTTGACGCCGGAACAGTCGACTGGGACGTGTGCACAGCGTCACCGATTCGTCGTGCGCAGTCGATATAGGGCTGCGGTGATGAAAACCGCGAAGGCACACGGTGTCCCGGTGACCGGCGCCGCGTACGGCGAACATCGCGCCGTACAGGCAGTTAACCGCGGATGGAGCTCGCTGCCGGAAATCCGTATCCGGGACTGCGGCCGCGCATCCTGCCCGGCGACGTGGAAACGTCGGGCCGCAACGTTCTGGCCGTGATCGACAGGCTGCCCTGTATTCTGCGTCAGCCTGTTCGTGAACATGTCGACGTCGTGTGCCTGCTCCTCGTCGAGTGGACACCGCGCAGACGGTGGTGGCCGACGGCGCCACGCTCGTTTTCCTGCTCGGACGGGAAACCGTCGCGCGCGCGGTCGCCTCTGTCCGGTGCAGATTTGAGTAAATATATTCGATGGCAACGCGACAGCCGAAGTGGCCGGCGCAACTGTCCACACGGTGTCGCGTGTTGCCCCGCACGTTCACCGTGGCCACGGGGTGTCTTTTCACAGCGTGGCCGTCTCGCATTGTCAGTCTACGTCGGACAACTGCAGCTGCAAGTCGCCTGCAATAATGAACGAAGTCACTTTCGATACATAATAATAATAATAATAATATTTATTTATCACTAGTAGCAAAAAAATGTGTACAAGGTGTAATGACGTGTATGTATAGCGATATTTACGTGAGATGTAAAATGTAATGTGTTTAAAACACCTATTTATTCTGCAGTTGTGTTTTGGGAGGTATATCTAATATATTATTAAGTAATGTTTAAGTCACCTAAAATAATTATTTTTGTATTTTTGTGTTTGTTGATTATACTGGTGATAATAATATTAAATTGTGTCAGGAAAGTGTTGATATCGGAGATCTGTAAATTGATAATATAGGTACCGTAACTATGACCATTATGATTTATTGTTGTAAATAAGCAATTAGTGTCTTGAATTATTAACTCAGTCGTATTATGAATGATATCGTTATTAACAAAAATCACTACTCCATCTGATCTACGTAAGTTATTTTTTGTATATTCTACGGCGAATCCTTTACAAAATGAAAAATATTTATTGCTGAAGTCTTTACCTATCCGAGCTTCTGAAGCGATTATAAACTGACATTTAACATTTAGTGATGCATTTAAATATTCTAGATCATTTATATGTGTTTGGTTAAGCTTCTAATATTTGTGTGCAGTATATTGAGACTATTATTATGATTTGATAGTTTTTCGTTTATTTCATTAATACAATTTTAAATTGGTTTTATTGGAGTCCAAAAGTTCATAAATATTATCAACAGAAGGCATTATTAAAGTGAAATGTACAATTGTGTATAATTACAGTTACATTGTTTGTTATGATTAAGAATTCTAAACAGAGTGTACTGTTAACTTTAATTAATGAGATTATTGTTTGTAATTTGCATTAAGATTATAAAAATATACATAAATGATAAATTTTATTGTGAAAACAAAATGAGTTGAGCAGCAACTTACGTTTTTTCGAGGTCTTGTTGGTTTTTATGCGTTATGTTTTAGATTTTTTATCTTTCTTCATGTGCAGTGGCATAGCCAGGAGGGGTTTTGGGTGTTCAACCCCCCCCCCTTGGCCTTAAAAAAATTGTTATTGTAATGTATTTATATAAATTTATAGTTTTGTTAATTTTTATACTTATGTATAAAATGTATTATTTTCAATTAACGTACAACTCGGTACATTTTAGCGTATTTACAACGCTAAAAAACGCTACAAATCCTTTACAACGGATATTCGAATAATAAATTATTAATTATAATTATAATAATATAAATTATAATAATTATTGCACTTATTACCTTAAAGGAAATGGTCAAATTGCACTTTAAGTTGAAAAATGGTAATATAATAATAGAACTGCTCTTATGCTCAAAAAAAGTATTTCCACAAAATTATCATGCATTTGAAGGGGTTTGAAGGGGTTAAATGCTTAGAAAACGCTCATTGGGAAAGCCACTTACTGTAGGCTTAGGAGTTAGGACTGATAATGATTTTAATAATAGGCGTCGTGGTTAGAACGCAATCTATGACATGTTTCCATTATTTAGAATAATAAGATGTAGATTCTATTAATCGCAATCATGATATTGTAAAATACAAAATTTGCAA
>VUJU01001540.1:0-54564 GCA_009835225.1 Aphis craccivora | reverse complement strand
AATTTATGTATGCACAATAATAGGTAGGTACTAGGATAATATAATAGGCTAGGTATCTATTCTATAATCAATAGTAGGTATAAATATATTGAATATTGAGCTACAAACGAAATGGATTGTGTTCTATATATCTATATGATACGAAGGATAAACGATGTAACTATAACCTAGCCCAGTGGCTATTTAGGATTTTGTCCAGGGGGGGATATACGTTGGAAAACATAATTTCCTCGAAGGTGGGCGGGGGTACAACTACCAACATTATTAAGCTTACTAGTAAAAAAAAGACCAATGGGGGGATCTATCCCCCATATCCCCCCCGTAAATACGCCACTGACCTAGCCTATTTTTGGTACCTATCTACTGTTTTTATATTTTGCCACTGAGGCACTGAATAAGTTGGATAAAACTTAACTATCATTTTTTGTTAATTCGATTATTTGGTGTACACATCATACATAATATTATAATATTATATTATAAATATTAAATATTATAATATCATAACATAATAAGCTGAATAATTATTAATATTTTATGGATAATTGAAATAGGTATTTCTATAATTTATTCTAATTAGTTTCTTAATTGATAAAAGTAATATAAATGGTTACTTATTAAACAGTAATGTAAAATGTAATAAAAATTGAAACACAAATATTTCATGAATATGCGTATAATATGGTACCTACATGTCAACATTGTAACCATGTACCTACTTAGTTAAGTCTTAAGTATATCACATCGGCGCAACAAACAAGATTATCAAAACGTCTAGTAAATCCAATATTATTTGGAGAGTATATGTAGTATTTGTGTATTGTATTCGCAGAACCCAAAAACCGATTTTGCAGCAAAACGCGTATTTATGAAAAACAAACACAGTGCCAAAGCTTTGTTCACATACAACAATACAAAAAAATACCAATCAAAGTCAAACAATTCTCGGTAATGTATATGAACCCATCTATATGTGCAACCTTTGGAAAAAAAATCCCTCGCAGGAGGTTAAAAAATACAAACATACAAACTAATTAAACTAACAATTAAAAAACTATTATTAGTGCTAAATGATTTCAAACACTCAGCAAACGGAACAAATATATTAAAAAAAAAAAATCACAACATTTAAAAAGTCACTATACTACCTATACTTGTGTCATATTTTCATCAAAATAATTGTATATTTAACAAATTGTTAACATACACATTGCTATAGATTATTTCTCAATCTGTGCAGACGGAAATATGTAAATGCTGGTATAGGTAAATCAATTGCTAAATAACAACCACATCTTTTTACAGATCTTAATAATTGTTGATAATATAATATAATTGCAATAATGATATTAAGTTTCAAAGTGGCACTGCACTTTTACTACACCTATGTTTAATTTCAAGTATTTTTTTATTTAGGTAATTTACCTAACCTAACCATAGGTATACCTTAATAACTAATATCGAGTGAATATGAAAAAAAATAATCGTTTTTGTATCCTATTTAAAATCTAATATGACCATTTTATAAAAATATTTCCAAATATCTAATATCTACTATTTAATTCCATCTGAATTAAAATGTTTGAGTATATCTAACCTATTTTACTATTTGGTATAATAATGTTATATAAATTATAAATTATTGACAGGAGGCGGGTCGCGTTATTGTAGACGCGCTATATATTTATAACATTATAACCATATAGGTACTGAATATACTAGGTGGGTGCGGCTAAGTACGAGGACAAACATCACCCTGTAATATAAATGTGTGTATGTGTACGTTTAGTGTTTACAAATAAATCACGTTACAATAATATATATTTAAAAGTATATAGGTACCTATGTAGATTATAATAGGTAGTTATAATACTTAGGTGGTGGAGATAATATATTATAATGATACATTTTTTGAGTGTATTTATATTGTATAGATACTGAGTGATTCTTTTATCAAACATCAGTACATCACCATTGTTTCAAAATCTATTAACGTTTTTGAAAATAATTATTTTACACAATTTTCAGTTGAAATTAAAAAAAAACATTAAAAAAAGTTTAAATATTTTTTATAGTTGTATAAGTTTTTTTTTCTTTATGTCTTTTGAACTATTATAACATACATTTTAAATTTTATATTCTAAAGTAGAAAATTGTTTGGAGTATTTTGATTTTTGGTACATATATAATATTCAAAATTCAAACTAGTATAGCTTATGAGTTATGAGTTGAATAAGTTAAAGTGACAATGAGTTTTATTCCATAAAAGAATCACTGTGTATGAATATAAAAGTATATAAACATATAAAATTATGTATAGTACATGCGGTTGGTCGCCGGTCGGTCGATCGACTGCAAGTATACAATATTATAATATTATTATGTGCACGCGCGCTTATATATGAACAAGTCAGCTTTATCATTACCTTTTGGCTTTTATGTACCTATTATATAATATAATATTATATGATCGTCGTTAACGCGGTAATTTCCATTGATGGGACATTCGCAGTTATAGCGTTATAGCCATTATATGTACTATAAATTACATACATTAAAAAATAATATTAATGATAATAATAAAACAATTAATTGTCTATATCGAATCAATTGTTTAAACATAAAAATGTTAAGTAATAATATTGATTATTGTTATGTATAGATATTGGTACACGCGAGACAAGTCCGCTTTTATGTATAGGTACGTCAACCCTACAGCTGCATCGCGCACTTGTCTTATTATAATATATAATGGCTAATATACTGCATCTATCTACTGCAGTGTAATGGCCACAATATAACACGTTGGCCATTATTCGTTAAAAAAAAATTTTTTTTAGGGGTTTTCACTAGCGAATCGCAATTAATATATAATAATATGTGTTATATGTATGTATTTATGTAGTATAAATATATATATATATTTGCACAGGTATTTTATGTCTCTATAACACCAGATCCGCAACTTGGTGTTGGCAGATACTTATTCATAACGAATAACTTAGAGTTGTGTTGTTACTCGTGTGCTTACCATGTTATATAGCTTCGCGTGGAAACTGGAATGGATTTATTATATATGTATATATATAGAAGGTGGAGAAATCGATTGGCTTATAAACATACTTTAAATATATTCTTTATGGCGGTGGAATTTACACATTTTTTAGTCTAAATAAAAAATACTGATGGAGTCACAGAAATACTGATATCCCAACATTTTATCCCAATTTATTTTACTCGGTGAAATCGATTTCCCAACGAAAACCAAAAAGCCTGCAAAACCCGCAGAAATAAAATTCCAAAGCTTAAATGTACTTTCAACAATATGTATCAAGTACGGTGATCTATATAAATATATAATGTATTCAATTTATCCCTGAATGACCTCGGGATATATAATATATATGTATAACCTAACCTAACCGCTGTAAGTTCATTACATTTTTTTTATTTAGTATGAATTGAAATAATTCGATGCAATATGTATATTACCTATATTGTTTTTATTGTCTCATAGTCATTGTTGTGTTTCAATAATAATTGTTGTCAAACATTATCATTTAATAATATGTACATTTGTTTTATTCAGAAGTTAGAAGAGTTATGGTATTTATATTTTTTTTTTTTGTCACTAAGAAATTTAACTCGTTATCGTATTATATAAGCAATTAGCGTATATCGATTAGAAATTTGAATATAATTAATTCTTTAATTTTCAAACAGTCATCCGATTTGTATTATAGACTATAAAAATCTAAATTAAAACTTTAAAAAAAAATTCTTGAATTATATGGTAAGCTATTTTGAATAATACAATAAATTAATACTTGTTGAATTTTAATTACTGTAGTTTTCATTAAAATTATAATTGGTATCACTATTATTCATTAATTTTATATAGCTATATATGTCAATGACCATATTATAATATTTAACAATAAATCGTTTTGTTATTATTTAATTCTAACTTATATCAGTTATTTGAGATTATTTCATAGATCTCTGCTGAATATCTAAACCTACTACCGAATACATTGTTTAATTTTTAATCCAATTTTTTAATTCCATACCTCTAGCTGGTTTAATTTGTAAAATTTTGATCACATGCATACATACATTAGGCCTCTACCTTCTGGAATAACATGATATGCAGAACTGTAACTATATTGCAATAATTATGATAATATTACCTAGTAGCTTATATGAATTAGTTTGCTGAAAATAGAAATTTGTGTGATATGACATCATAATTCATTTATTGGGAATTTGGTGTTGAAAATTTGTGTTATTTATTATTAATCATATAATTTATTATTTTATATATATATTCTTCCAATAAAAAAAAAAAATTTACTGAAATATGTAAAATTAAAAAACTTTAACATTGTAGGTACTTAATTAATCGTAAATAAAAATACTTATATCCTATATATTATATCTACACTGTTTAAAGTACCTATTTATAATATATATGTGATTAACCACAATCATAAACTTTATGTCTTTATAGATATTTAGATTTTTTTCTAAACGTACAATAAATTTCAAGGAATTACAAATTAATCAGTCGTTTCTCTGATGTTGTTCAATTCGTTGTTATTTGAATTGATTCCAAAAACTAGTAAACGAAAAACGTATTTTGTATGTAAAGAACATGTAATTTTGGATAGCTCTATTATTCTATTATTCGTCATGGTGTTTCACGGAAACAACAAAAATGAATTTTTTCTCTATAGGAAAGTATAGTAAAATTAATGATTTTATTATAATAATCATAATTATATACTTAACATTTTTGTGATTTAAAATAAATGTATTGGCCTTACTAAATTTGATTCATAATATACGCGACCTATACATAATAATATCAACCTTGAACCTATGTCCTATAGTAATGTTGAACACTGTCCATTGATCGTACCATTCATACCAACAGGGTTCAAATAAATTCTTATAATTAATTTTTCCTACGATGGCGGTGGTTGGCATATTCCAGATAGTATATATATAATATCTCATACATACCCATCATGCTTATATACTAAATTATAATAATATCATGTATATTATTGAACGCGAACCCACGGTTTCCAATATTTTCCTTGGGTAGACGTTACACGTATTATATTATGCCAAAAATATCGAAAAGTATAAACCCCTGTCCCTCCAGCACTGAATATATATATAAATGATCCACCGCATCAGGTATAACGTATATATATATATATAAGCATTTATATTCATAAATCGAAAAAATATTGGCTATCGGCCCGAATCTGCACCGATGCGCACGCATATATTTACACAATACACACCGTATGATATTTTATTATATGCAAACATCAAACAGATCCTTTCGTTGTACATTGTTGTTATTAGTATTATTATTATTATAATATATACATTTGTAGTCTACGGCCATGCATGTGTACAGTATTCACTATACTATAATTTTTTATTACACGGCCCGTGAACACTCCGATCATATATAGGTATATATTATTATATATTGCTGCCTACTATAGGTACCTATATACATAATGTATATGCTATTATTTCGTTTACTATATATTATTGCTACTCCCTCATATTGTCTATACACTGTCTCTCTGCAAATGTGCATGTATATAATATACTAAATGCAATTATATTATATTGATTACTCTTTGACACGTCTCACGCTGTCAGTTTAATTATATAATATTATCTTTGCACACGCCTAAAGTTGCCGTACGTGGGTATATAACATAATAAGTAAAATGCACGATACACCCGTTAATACTTACACTAATCATCATGCTGGATCTATAGTCAGTCTTTATTTCTTGTACTTAAAAATATTACAAAATTCTGGTTTGTTATTTGAGTCGACAGCACCCATGTTTTTTTATTAATTTATTTATTTGTTACAATATAAAAATTAAAACGGGATAAATTATAGAATTTATTAGATTAGAGTCTAATATTTTGACACATCACTTATTTGTACAATATTTAAATCTATTAATAGATGGTCTACAATTTTAAGTTTGAAAGGATATAGAGTATTCTCATAGACTGCAGCTCATACTTTTTGATAACGGATAGAATAAATGCAATAACACGCATAATAATAATTTTTTTATTTTAACTATAGAAAGTCAATGTAGGTAATAATACACATTAAACAAAATGGACATACTATCGTTATTTATTTAATATTATGTATAAATGCATAATATATATTATGCTTATTTATTTCATTCTTCAACTCAAATATTCTGCCAAATTGGTCATTCTATGAGAGACGTCTGTCGTGTGGGCTTTGTCGCTTTGAATGAATTTTTCGTCAACAATTGTGAAATATTTATTGGTTTCGAATTGTCTATAATTGATATATATTATCATTAATCAGTATTAACCATACATTTTACTAGTTATTTTAAAAACATTGTATTATTATATTTCTATCAAATGTACCTATTTATACTTAAATCATACAAATGTAATATATATATTATATATTTTGTTATTTTAAAGTCAACATAATATTATGCACCTACAATTAAACGTATTCGAATTACATCGAGGCAAAGTGGATTGGCATGTTACAAAGTGCGTCATAATCTCACACAGAGCAACTACAAACGAAGAATACCGTGAAGTGCGCTAATCCTTTTCGGTTATACAACCACGCACGACGCACATAATATAATACATTTAACAAAACTGACTAAACCACGGCGTTGTAAATGGTAGAAGAGGTAGCGCGAATAATATTATGTTATCGTGTATATTAGTACGTTATTCATCCATATTTATGATATAGCTATTAGTTCTTACGTATATTTTAATATACATCAATCAGAGGCGAGGCTTTTCTATAAATTGGAGTCCCTGGGGCAGTATCAAGTAAGTGTGGGCCCCCATCTATTTATGCTACCAAAATTCTTCAATTTTTAAATAAATAATAATAAAAAAAAAAAAAACCAATAGTCATTATTATATGTATACCATATTTAATTTATGAAATTTTACATAATACGTACTATAGTCTTGCAGTACCGCCATACATTCATCCTGATAAAATAAAGTGACTTTAATTTGATTTATTTTTAGTTGACTGTATTTATTTCAATTAATAATATAAAAGCTCAGCCCAATTCATACTCTTATATGCTTTACAATACCTATGATTTGCACTTTTTTTAGTCTTTAGTATGCCGAGAATTTTAAAACAAAATTAAAATTTTTGTATAGACATTTTGTATTTACAAAGGTCGAGGAGTGAGGGTCCTTTTAAGTCCAGGGTCGCGCGGGGCATTGTTGTGCTTTGCCATATTGTAATTACGTCACTGACATTAACTAATAGTCAATAGATACAATACTATATAAATCTTCCAAATAAAATATAAAATTTTTAATACACTAAATATCTATAAATGGCCGTAGGTATACTTATCTATAATTTGATGCTTTATGTGGGATTTATATAGTATAATATAACATCATAAGAAAATTCAGTGATTTATAGTGATTGCATCATCAGCCAGAGACAATTTTGTGCTTCTCTAAAACCTATTTATTATAGGTATATTGAGGTATAATACTTATAGGAGTCTAGCCAACAATTCAGACTGTATTATAGCGTTCTAAATGCTTACACGTATGTAAGTTTCCGAACAGTAACATCGATTAAAAAACGAAAACATTTTAATATAATATTAAATAGTATACCATTTTGACATTTTAACATACGTATATACCACTGTATGCAGTATACATAGCGAAATCGAATTATTTTTATCGTCTGCGAACGTGATATTATAATATAGACGTGTGACTTGCGTGTTTCGGAACAGGTAAATTTGACTTACAATAACTCTATATAATTAAAGTCGATAAATGTTTCATGGTCGTATTTATCGATTATTGTACAGACCATCAACTACTTTACAAAAAATAATTATGTGCTGGATGATATATATTTAGTATGTAACTATAAAAACTGTATAAGCGAGCGTAGGGGTCGAAACTAATGAGTACTATAATATTATATGCATTATACTATTGTAGTATATAGTTATTATAATATACATTATACAATAATATATTTATACACGAGCGCAATCATAATATAATATAGATAAAAAAAAAATGTGTAACAATATTTACACCAGGAAGGAAGTTGTACGTGACTGTACTATACTATTTCATTTTTTTTTTCAAAATTCAGTTCTGTTTATGATAATTATTAATGACGTAGGTACATTACATGAACGATAAAGATGGTGTACGGTGTATTGATTGTATAAAATTGTAATGAAACGCGTGTAATTTTTGCTTTTTTTACGCATGCAAAGATTCCTACGATTAAAGTCATATATAATTAATATAATATGCGTTTATTACACCGCAAATTTCGACAAAAAATCCAAAGTGCAGTCCAGCATGCATAATACGTCACATATATTATACGTAACACGATATCTTATTATAATATACCTAGAAGCGGATATAGGACACTAAAGTGTGTGCAGCATTGTCGTGCATTTAAATATGAACATTTTAAAGGTCACGGGTTATCATTTGCAACGTCGCCGACCAAACAATGGGGACTATTAATCCGCGTATAATTGTATAATATATAATAATATCTATTTAAGGTGTTCGTAAATTTTAGTCTGCGACGATGCTAATTACTGGTAGTCAACAAGTCGTTTTTGCGGTGGAACAGTCGAATGACGATAATATTTTACGCGCTTGCGGTTTTGGCAACAATTGCCTTCCAAGACAATTGCCGACGATGACGACGACGACGACGGCGACGGCGAGAAGGCAGAAATCTCGGTGGCGGCTACTCTGTACGGCTCGCGACCCCTTTCGTTTGCGTCGGTGGTGGCAGCAGATATAGGGTAGGTGTGCGCTGTTTATGGCATGGGGTCGAGCAACCCCAAACAGCCATTAATTCGACCCTTTTGCGAGATTGCCACTTTGACCATTTTTCAAACGCCTTTCTACCACCGCCGCTGCCGAGCTGACATCTCACTCTCAATCTTATCCACAATTTTTTTCCATTTTTTTTTTTTTTTTGTTCTCTCCTCGTTGTATAGTAGTATACTAGTAGTAGCAGAAGCCGCCCTTTTCTCTCTCTAGCTCTATCGTTTTTGTTCTCCGATAGCCATTGACAACGACGAGTCGGCGGTAGTGGTGAGGCAAAGGGAGTGACAGACTAAAAAACGAGTGAAAAAAAATTAAATTATAATTCTCGCGACTATATTATATTGTACGTATTGCGGTAGCGAAAAGCTATCTTGCGGCGAGAGCACGAAAGGAAAGAGTGAAACAGAGTGATGAGATAGGGTGAGCCTATATAATATATATATTATATTATATATAGCTGCGATTCATCTATATATGATAAAAGCGAAGAAGTTTTAAGCGAGCACACGGGGAAAAAACTGCTGTGCACGGCGCGCGGCCGTATATAGGAAAACCGACGACGACACAAAAGCGAAAAGTTCAACGAACAATATATATAGAATAGTCGTGTATTATATATATATATATACATATATCGATGACACCTCCACCACCGCCTGCGTATAATATATCGTCTTCAAAAGTCGAAACAACCCGATAGATATTATTATTATTGTCGACAAACTACCAATACATGTATAATATATATATATAATATAATATATATATAATTTTTACACACACAGCACTTATACCTAGGTATCTATTTATGTATAGTATATATATATATTATAATATATTGTATGCATATATTATACTCAAAGACTATTGTATATATACGAGCTTCATTCTTATTTCTTATATATTATAATATAGTATAATGTATATACCATGTATAAATATACCCGCGCGGAGCGCACAGCCGGTGGTCACGCACTGTTGCAAACAGTCGGCTTGTGAAAAGTTAAACCGATCGACGAGGGTCGCACACGCCATGTCTGCGAATTGTTTTTTTCGGTGGTATATTTTTTTTTGCCCGCGATGCTTCTTTTTGTATTGAATGTATACACACACATATTGCTTACCATAATAATTATAACAAATACTTGGTAGCCACAAGCAGATCATTTAACAAGGCTTAGTAGCTACAAAAAAAAGCATAAAAAAAAAAAGTTAAGCATATTAATTAGTTTTACAATATAATTTAGTGTACCTAAGATTTTAATACTTCTGACTATATTTATTATAATTTTATTATTTGCAAATCATAATCATTTATTCTTAATAAATATTATACACAAAGTATACAACTATATTATATATAATAATATTCTTCGAATCAGTGACCTGAGAAACATTTTCAGGAAGTAGCAAAAAATTAAATACCTTGCTATATGAAATAAAAAAAAATATAATAGCAATATAATATTTAAAAAGAAAAAAGTTTAAAGAACTAAATAAATATACAGTATACATACTTGTTGACTTGTATGCTAAAATAAATGTCCTCTTTATAATATATTAATCTGTCTAATTCTATTAATAAATACATTTTGATAGTGCTGAATAATAACTAATTTTGATATACAATTAATTTTTCTTTTTCTCCTATAGACTGCAGTAAATAAATATATGATATATCTATTACTTCATCAACTTGAATACTTCCATGATTATAAATATTAAGTAGTACTAAGCTAACCAACTGTTCTTTGCTTATATTTTACCTTAAGCAAGTTTTTTACTTATGTTTAAAAATGCAAAGCAATGATAATTAATTTAATTTATACATACGGAAATGTTATAATTTACAAAGTGGTATAATAGTAATTAAGCTTATTAAAATATTTTTAATCAAAACCATTAGGATTAAATAGCAGATAGCACCATGGGAGCCCATTAGGGGGCAAAATAGGGCACTTGTCTCTCTCCCCTAGTCAAAAAATATTATGAACTTGTCGTTCAATAAATATGGCATATTTATATTTATATATGAAAATTGCATTACATAGATTTTTTTTATTTTAATCACCCTCCCCCCTAAAATCCTACCAATGGGTGCCCAATGGTAGCACAAAACATAGAAAATTTAATTTTTTTGGAATGAATTTGCATTCTCGTATGAATTTAATTAGATCTATTTCAAAAAAGACATAGGTAAAAAATAGAAAACGAAATGCATATTTTAATAAATTGATATAAACATAGTAGGTATTCCATATAATCCCGCAAGACAATAGTAGTATGTGGGTATAACAATACATTACAAAACATTTGAATTTGAATACGAGTATCATACATTTTTCCACCTAAGGGATACACATTACATATCTATATGTCCGTTCTACATATATCACTTCACTTATTATAACTTATAAGTGTTGCTAATTATATTATGTATATGAACACCGGAAGTGAAATAATAATATTATACATTATACGTGTTCACCGTTCATAATAGCTGTAGACAGAAATCAGAATACCGGATATACGGGCATACGACGAAAAATAGATCGATTTCGATCGACGTGGTGAAAATATTATATTATATTTTTTAAGCTCGTTTGGATTGTTACGCACATGCGATGATCAAAATAATGTTCCGGTATATGGCATACTTCGAAGTGTTATTATAAAAAAAGGGGTTTTTCGCTACTTCTTGAAATTTTAATTGTCAAGGAATAATAAATAATTCAATGAGTAATTTATTATAACAGTTTTTTGCTGGTAAGAAATCGTAAGATTTTTAATTATATATACGAGTGTCGAGTATACTTATTATCGTTCACGGAGTTGGATACATTCATCGAAAAACTAGGTCGGAAACTATATGGAATTTGTCGTATTATCTTGACCTGCAAACTTGTAGAAAGTTCAAAATCCAATTCCATAATAAAGTATTATTATTGTGTGTTGATAATTTGTTGCATTAAAAGTATATTAAATTCTTAGCAACTTTTCTGTAGCATAAACGAATACTCCAGTACACCTACACATATATATTATATATAGGTTTTAAACACGAATATACATTTTTTTAACGTTGTTTTATCGATCAACTAGCAAAAATGTTTGTTAAAACGCAATCGTGCGGAAACGAGAACAATATCGCTTATAATACTATTATTAAGAAATATTTATTTTTATCAATAAACGATACTACCTACGCGATTAAAGTCGTTTTATACAATATCATGTATATTTATATTGTAGTATACTAACCTGATGATATCGGTAAAGATATATTTTAGTGATTGGAAAAGGGCGTTTGGAGTAACGAAGGTATTGAAAAGTCGAATCACCGTCTAATATTATATAGGTATGCTATAAAAAAAAATAAGTAATTCATCATATTTACGATTAATAAAATAAAAAAAATAGTTAGCTAAGTATTAAATTATGTTTAATAACTACAGACAATAATAAATTATCATTTGAAATACAAATCATAATAGTAATCAAAATAATACTACAATAGTTATTTATAAAAGTATATAATTAAAAAAACATCAATAATATCATAATATTATAATTTATAATAATAATAATTAATATAAAACACTCCATAGCAATGCATTGATTGCACTATTATAAATATATAATACATTGTATGTAGTACATAATGTATGGTATTTATGATTAGGATTGTATCATACATATTAATAGAAGGGAACTAAATATTATATGATTTAACGTTTTTGTTTTTCAATAATAATTAGGTAGGTATTCTCTCAATAGTTCTACTTACTCATATACGATTCTACGAAATAGTAAAAAAAATAATTAAAGATCAGCATATATTACTTATAACTTATAAGTTAAAATTAATGATTTAAAAAAATAAAAACGATTTATTATTTTACTATGTTACGTAAATATAATATAGTAGAGAGCCTAAGAATCAGGTATATAGGCTCCTTATAATATAGTGATTGGTGTTTTTACACACAGATCTACCGAGTATAGAACGAGATTTATGCAGTGGCCTGATGACGCTGGATGATGACAAACATGTAAAAATTTTATATTATTTAAATAATTTTAAGTTAATCTTCAATCAATACTTAGACTTATGACGTATGAGTCATATACAGCAGTTATGTTTCCTGGTGTACCCATCTGCCAATGCAACGTTCTTTTAGATGGTAAATATAATTATAGTTAATGTTATTGTTGTAGTATTATTATCATTATAACATAATATTTACATTCCACACGGCCGAATTTTTTATCGATTTGTTGATAAAGTGCAGGTCAGGAATTATGCGAGGTACTATATAGTTTATCTACCCCAAGATTATCAGCCTTAAATAAGTTACTTTATTTCGAATAATTATCATCTATCTAAATATTATTTTTGTCCTCATCGGTCTGGTAGTCTGGTACAATAATAGTAATTTTATTATATTTCTTTACACTAATAAAAAACGCCAAGAGTTTTGGTGAATCCTCAGTGTACACACAATTGCATAATTTAATATTTTAATAGTATAATGTAAAAATAAAAATAAATAAAATTGCTGTATAAACGCGTGTACTTATTTTACTAGTTCGTTGATTAATTACGCCACCACCAATGTGTTGTAGAAAAACTTTGTTAATTATTATAATATCAGGTATATATGCTTTGCCGTTGTTTTACTGTGATTTACACACACACGTGCACGCGTGAACGAGCGAGCACCAGAGAGAACTTGCTAACACACTCCGACTAAAGCGCATACTTAAATACACACACACACATTTAAACTTACAGACATATTATATGTATATATCTATAAATACATAGATAGTACAAGGCTGTTGTTTGACGTCACGCACGTGATTTAAATATTTCAACTATGCCGCCTACGATACACACGAACAACATCGTGTATATTTTTATGTATGTATGTTATGTATATTATGTATATGTGTATTGAGTATATATATATATGTATGTATGTAAGTATAAATGTAAGTATGTATGTATGTATGTATGTATGCGTGCTCATATGTATGTGTGTGTATGAATTCATCTGCTGTTCCAGGTCAATACGTAAATGTTTTCGCCGTCGAGGAAACGTAAATTTTACAACATTCGCGCGTTATGCACCTGGTTAATATGAACTGCACGTTGCGGGGGCGTGTAATATTATATATATATTTGTGTATAGCGGTTTTATCACGTCATTTGCATACATTTCGGTGGAAAAGTTTCACTTTCTCCCCTCTCTATACTCTTTCGCAAATATAATATAATATATATATGTATAATATGTGTGCACCTGAGGTCCGATCGGTTTCCCGGGTTGTAATTTTTTTCTTTTTCCCCCCCCCTTTCACCACAATATCTTGCTCTCCTAATGTCCTCTCTCCGTTCCTGGCGCGCGCAGTTCTCGGTCGGACGCACATGGTGACCGCCGCCACCGGAACCCAAAGAGAAATTGGTTTCCACCGGATGATTATCCATCAGCGGGGATGGCCTATACCTACATATTATATATGTGTGGATATAACGCAATATATAGTGTCTTTTTTTCCTTCTTACAGTTTCCTTTTTCATTTTCTTTCTTTCTGCCTAGACTTAAAAATCGGCGTGAGACACCGCCGTCGTAGGACAAATTAATCATACGCTTAACGTTTTTTTCATGTTTCGTGAAAAGGTTTTTGATAGAGATGGCTTAAAATACAGATATATCGGAAACATTCTGTTAAATGAACAAGTAGTTATTGTCAATTTTACGGTAGAACACAAAATGAAGTTTAATTTTACGTGGATTTTATGCACGTACGAGTTATAATTGTGTTTTTTTGAGTTTAGTTTTTAAATTTATCAACAATGTAGTCATACTAATCGTGCCATTATAAAAGTTAATCATATTAAAAAAAGTTTTAGAAATGGTTATATATTAAAAATACCGAATTTATAAAATATATTATCACTTGCTGTCTATTATTATTCGATTATTATTGAACACTTGTAAGTTACAGTGTTAATGCGTATACCTGTATAGTGTATTCGTATACTTTTATCATGAATAGAAGGATATAAATACATAATTATTATCATATAGAACACGCTTTATATTATATGGTTCATGAATCATGTGACACGATAATGTATATATATAGTTATGGACTTATGGTAAACAAAAAATTAATAAGTACATCGTTTCGTTAACGAGTTTGATAGTTGACGTTGTAGTATAATACATCTTTATGACTATATTTGTATAGTATATAAGCGCATTTCGTATAGAAAATTATTATACCTACTATCAGTTTTATACAAGTATTTATTTGTTATTACTATGATATAATATTTTCTAGATATTTTACACGTATTATATCTTGATGAGCATGTATAATATAATATACATAAAACATAAAATATACATTATACGCTCATTCAACTTTAAGTGCACGTCAATGATTTAAGATTTCCAAAATATTGTTATCCACAAAATTATTTTTAATTTTAAATGAATTTATTCCACCCATTGGTCCACACTTTTGAATATCTGTGTACTACGTTACATGTCACATATTATAAATTGTATAAAGATTTTGACAAACTCTATATCAGAGGTCGGCAAGTAAATTCTATTGAAGTACTACAGATTAAAATAACCAATCATTGAGGTCCAGTAAAAAAATCTTTTCAAATTGTTATATTTGAAAAATAGCAGTACAAAAATAAAAATAATCTTCTAGTTATTACAATTAATTTAAACTAAAAAATTACAATATTAGGTAAATAATAATTGTTTTGTATAGTAATAACAATAATTTACAGTTATTTAATGCGAAAAATTGGATTTCTTTTCCTAAGTCAGTTTTTTGAAATCGGGAATTCGCGGAGAACAGCTTATGTTCAATGTGTCCTCAAGGATAATTAATATCCTTTATATTGTTAATTTTACATTTATGTAATCGTAATACGTAAAACCGATTATTACCTGCCCGATAAAATAGGTATATTTGAAATGCATTATACAACTATAATCTGAGTTTAAAAAATGAAATTAATATTATGATGTAGAGTTTATATTATAATATTACATCGGTTTACATATAAAATATGTAATACACATGCTATATATGCATATTATATCGTTCACACTCTAGATGGGTTATGAAATCAAATCGAAAGTCATTGTGGTGCTAAAATGTATGTTTACAATATATATATATATATGTATACATAAATAGCAACATGTATCAAATTATGATGATCGCGATGTTCGTTATAGTCATTATTATGTACTGCAGCGATAGTATCTTTATGTGATATTATGCTGTAGCGTCTACAGTGGAGGCACGCAATGGGGGTGTACATTAGAGCTTTTATATTTTTTTTTAATACATATTATTATATAGGTATATATTTTTAATATCCAAATCGTGTGCAAATATTACTGAATAATATTAAAACGATTGGTTATATATTGATAATAATTAATTTATCAGTGATGGGTGAAATACCGTCGAGTTCCGGGCGTGGTTTAATATAACATAGTGTTTGTTATTTTACCTATTACACTGTAGCAGCGCAGGCGATAGGCGATAGAATAACCACGGGGCTTTGCACGTCGGCCGGGCAAAAAAATGGAAAATATTATACGCCAACGGGCGGACAGTCACGAACGCTCGAACGTCTCCCCTGACGTCTTCACCGCGACAAATTGCTGCGGCGAACACACACCCACACTTACATACACCCACACGCATGCTCACATTATATTTATATATAATATAACATAATAGCTGGTTTGGTATAGGTTGTGGAGGTATTTTAGGTACTTACATATATATATATATATATATATATATTATTATATTATGTCCTATACATGTGCAGCTATTATATAGGGAGAAGGCGTGTGGTGTGTGTTTGTAATTTTGAGAGGCATGCAGAATATAGCCAGAAAAATCGCGGCTTGAGTGGTGTGCCTGTTGTGCGCCACGCATACCCCAATGTGGAATAGGAGTGCAGTAGAAGGAAAACTAAATCGTTCTACAACCTCCCCTGCTACCACCGTCGTTGACGACCTTCGATTTTATCTTTGGCGATAACGCCTTTGGGTTCAAAATTACCTTTTTTGTCGAAAGTTCGTCGTTCATGCCGCCGTGCACCGCACCCGCTACGCCAATTTCGAGGTGCATTCTTTTCGATCGCAACATTATGAAGGCGTCGTATTTTTTCTCACACCCCCATCGACAGTTTAAGGACAAAAAAACTAAACAAAAAAAAAAAAAAAAGAGAAAAATCTCGTTGGTCCGTTCGCCATATGTCGACGACTTTACACACATCAGATAAATATAACTAATGCACGGCACAATAATCGCTTTTGAATATTTGTTAGTAAATAGTAATGAATAGATTTATAATATGTAAATGTATATTACACAGTTATTAGGCTAAACAATTTGATAATAAATGTGCATAATTTAAATCATTTTTGTTAACACCAATTATATTTTACATGTTTTTCATATTTTCGTTTTTACCTTATATTTTCACACGTTCTATTTCCAATAGAATATATACAATATTTCTAATGATTAATGTGGATTCAGTTGAATAAAATCAGCCATTATCGGTCAGAGATAATAAGTAGTCAATATATACTATTATTCTACAGACATGTTACTGTATATTTCTATAAATTTATGGATGTCGGTTCGACCAAATTGAATACCTACTCAGTGTTGTGCAACACACTTTTGATATTTTACGTGTAAGATGTCATGCGTAGTTAACAATATTTTATAGGTATTTGTACATGCTTAACCGATTTTTATTGATCTATATAATGAATAATATAAAGAGAAGATAATGTACTGTAATATAATAGATAGGTGGATATTAGGTAGTTAGTAGGTACATTATTGTAATTTATATTACGTTTTCTTAAATATCCTCAGATGCGATCACAATGTAACTGTTTCACCATGCATTTATAAAAACAATGATACTGTAATATGATGTTTAAAACCTATACGTATAGACTTAAAAATTAACTTATTGAGGATTTTAAGGGAATTTCTCAATGATTTCTTTCAAATGTAATTGCCGTGCTTGCTTATTTTTAATAGAAATAATTGACAAACCATTCAGTCGTTTTTTGTCATCGTACTCCTTGGTTTTTTTTTTTATAATTTTTAGTTTTTAGAACAATCACCCTACTGCTGTAACTGCAATAGAAACGTCAAGCAAAAAATAAAAGCAGTGCATACATCAGTGTATGTGTGTTGTTAATTGTTATAAGAGAATATTGTTAAATGAATAATATTTTTGTAGTTAGTGCAAATTCTTTTGTTATTTTTGGTTTGATCAATATATATCTTTGAAATATAGTCAAAAAGATAGTTTCTAATGAATACTATTTGGAGAAATATGTTGGTCATATTTTTTTTGTTATTATTTCTTCTACATTGTGAATAGTTCCTCATTGTCTAATTAAATTAATAAAATCGGTTGTAAGCATTTAAAAACGCGAAAAACGTACCTAAGTAAGTTAAAACTTTTAAATCTACGTTTAATTTCTATCACTATTAAAACCACTATTAAGTGATTAAATATTTTAACATTATTTTTTTTAGGTGTTCTAACTTTTGAATTAAGTAATATGTTTGTAAGGAGACAACCTAAACCGCATTATTTTCACGTACATTACTAAAGCTTATATTTTCGCTGTCAGTTATCATAGATACTAGTGGTACTTCAATTACTGCGTAAAATCGTACTTCTGCAGTATTCACCGTAATTACCTCATACATCAAAATTGACATTAAAACATAAATGATCAGAATTTATAATAATTTAAACTTACTATGTTCAACTACACGTCTATATCGCATGAAGTAACCTGCACGATATATTATTAAACATAGCCCAGTCAAATGTAATAATGTTTTGTGGTGCTGATAACTGTATACGGCGTGAAATTTGCGTGATTGTACGAATTTAAAAATT
Organism: Aphis craccivora; assembly: GCA_009835225.1. Taxonomy (NCBI): domain Eukaryota; kingdom Metazoa; phylum Arthropoda; class Insecta; order Hemiptera; family Aphididae; genus Aphis; species Aphis craccivora. The sequence continues at coordinate 35,642 of VUJU01001540.1, read as the reverse complement.
GAGGATTAAGGTTAATAATATTATATTTAAAACGATTGTGGAACAACGACCTATATACGTTTTTGAGGCACCGGTATATAAAATATATTATTACCTATACCTATATTATGCTGTATAAGATACTTGTTTTATAAGAGAATATAATATATTATACGTGATCGTCGATCGTTACGAGCAGGAGACACGATATTAATAATATCGCATTACGCACATAACTATAATAATAATAATAAGTAATAACAATAATAATACTCGTGTCGATGATTGACGTCTCGACGATTTGTGTGATCAAAAACTTTTTTTTCACGCACGCGATTTGCTGTTTTTATAATATTATATCATTTTACGTATAGACGTGGGGACGTTCAGAACACGTATTTTTGTAGTTTGCAAATGGCTGTACGATATATATAGTATAAATTCAACAATGATATAGTTATTTAGGTATATTATGTTATGGTATATATTTATTCGTATATTTGGGTATATTTATACGTATAGGTAATATATATCATCATTCATCATTATCTTATACATACAGGAGAATAAGGATGTATTTAGAAATGTCTTAGAGGGTAGGGGACAAACACAAATTTAAAATTAAACTAACCGTATGCCATTGAGTGGAGAGTAAGATTTTTATTTAATTTTTAGTTTCATATAATGAAATAATGGGCTCCACTGAGAAGAATCGTGTGGGGCACTGGGGCTGGGAGTTCTAAAATGCATACATTATATATTTAAGTAATTTCGATAAAATATAAAAATATCAGATATATGAAAAATAATAAATACATAATGTAACAGTTTAAACAGCAAACAATTAAAACTAAAAATTCGTGTAAGTAACAAACATTGATGTATATAAATTATAACTTAATCATAACAATAATACGGTCATCTAAGTCTAATAACCAGAAAGACATTTTTTTTTAAATAATCCCTAAGGAAGACTTTTAAAAACAGATAAGTTTATATTCTCAGTAATAAAAATTAGAAAAGTATAAAATACGGTTAATGGGTAAGTACCCATTATGTGCCCCCTCCCCACTCCCCAGTAGAACTATTGTGTTTAGTATTATATTTTTGTTGGTTATTTTATTTCATGCACATTTTTAAATTTGAAAATAATTCCTAATAATATGAATACCATAATAATGTATTGGGAGTTAGGTTAGGAACATGATTAAAAACTTAGATAGCTGATCGGGAGTAAGTTGATATATGATGATAAACTCTTCCAATTGAATGAATAAACATTAATTTTTAAAACTAGTAAATTTACTTAAATCTCGATGTACCATTGTATTTATCTTATCACGATTCTCTGGTCAAAATTATAAGTTTATCTTCTAAAGGAAATATGTAAATAACTTTCCCCAGTTGTTTAAAAATTGAATTGCTACACTTTGAACCGGTTATTCGAAGAATGACTATAATTTATCTATATAAATATTTATTATCACGCGAGTTTACTTATTATATCTTTTAGGTAATATTAAAGTGGACTACGGAGAGTTTACAATCACTCAGATTAATAACCCCAATAGCCATCTGATAGGTCTGCAGGTTCCAAATCGTATGAGCTAATTTAAGTCTATACTGTTTATAGACACATAGGTAGTATATTAATGAAAAATGTCATTCTATAGTCTATGGTGTTATGATTTTTATTGTTTTAAATTAAAATATAATATTTCTATAGTTATACGTAATTGATAAACTAGAAAATGTAATGCAATGTGTTGTACTTTAAACCACTGATAAAGCTTTAGATATTATCTTTTAAAGTTTTACTAAAGCTATGTTTTAGAAAATTTCGAACAGTTTATAAATAAAAATAAATATACGCTTACAGTTCTTACACTAAATATGTAGGTACATATACCTACGTTATAATAATTAGCAATTATAATTTTAACGCAATTTTATCTAAAAGGGTTAGATTCGATAACGAAACAATTTTCTTACAGCTTTCGTGAAGTATACTTTACACCTAAACAAGTATACACATTACATACTTCTATGTAAGTATGCGCATTCCGTGTAATGTGTTTGAGCTTGTTTATGTAAACATACGTCGGAAAACACAATAATTTACTTTGGACGCTGAAGCTACCGTCGTCTTCTCAACTAGTGTTCAAAGTATATATTATAATCTTTGGTGGTTGGTATGCACTGGACGATGCCGTTATCAGAGGGCAAAATAATATAGGTACATGCAAACACATCGTTAAATTTTCATTGTTTTACAGATACGAGTAGATTATTTTACATATATAATATACTCTCCCACGGATAATATCATCCCTTTTCAACCACTCACCTATTCAATAACAATAAATATTATATGTGCATAGCTTATTTATTATATTTATACACAATATGTATATAACATATTTACGTCACATATAATAGGTAATATATTACATAACCTTAAAAACGGTTATTGACTATTACTTTATATATACTTGATTATATTTCCAGTGGTATAAACGGATATGCCAGGGTATAATATTATGTACCGGTATACGATAATATACGCAAAACTATATAAGTAAGTAGTTTTTTAAATATGATTTTTAATATATTTTACAGTTTACACACTGCATGAGGCAGCTACAGTTTTTAATAAAACCTATACATTGCACTTTAATAATATTATACAAAAAGGGTGTATCTGAAGAATTTTATATTTAAATTGCTCGTACGCTCTATACAATGTGAACTTACTAAATTCGTTTATTTTTTTAGGAAAATAACCCAATCAAAACATTGTAGAGCCTGTCACCTACAGGACATATTTTCATAGAATTAAATATTACCGTATACTATATTATGTTTGATTTTTCAATATTTTTAAATTATTCTTTAATTTTGTTACCACACATCTCACAACATTTATTTTTTACAAACGTTTAAATTTGATAACTCACGAGGTTTGAAAAACTTATTTCAAGTTGCATTATTAAAAATAATTATCCATACTTGTTTTTCTGTAGAAACTGTACTCATTAAATGTACCCGGATTTAAATAAAATAAAATAAATAAATAATTCCTCTAAATCACTAATTTTGGAAAATATAATATTATTTTATATTTAACTTAACAAAAAAAGCAACTACGCACTCGCCTGAAGCACAAAACATACAATAAATTAAAAATTGTACCATAACGAATTTCCAAGGTATTAATAAATAGCTTGTATACGAACTGAGTTCCAATATAACCTTTGATGACGAATTGAGTTCCGGTTTGTTAGAGGAAATACCAATTGAGTCCCTTAAAATTTTAAGTATAATACTATAATTGAGTATTTGAGTCCATGTTTTAATATTAGCTGAGTCCCGTCAAACTTAAAAATTATTTTTTATTAGGACTATATTGGTAAAAATCACATCATATCTATAGATGATCAAAAATTTACCTTTTTTGTGTTGTTAAAAATATATGTGATAAACTAAGCATTGTTTACATTCAAATCGAGTTATTTTGTTTAATTGTAATAAAAATGATATAAACGATATCATATAGTCGTATAAAGACGACTAGGTGTAGGTATGAACTTATATTTACTCGTACGTATATTTAAGGTGCATCCAGACGGAGTAGCTTTTGACGCGCAACACATGGCTGTGGTTATGCATGTTATTATGGCAAAAATATGACAATAACATATTATATTTTAATGACGCACGTCATAATTTCCGCTGTTCCTGAACGATTGATTTTATATTTTACTTCTCGGACTCAATTAGTATATTATTTTTTTCGCAATTAGGTATAGGGAATTGATTAGTGTACAGCGAATAAATAGCCCAAGAAAATTTATAGATAATTGTATTAAACATGGAGAGGATATGACACCGATCAACCGGTATAGAAACAGATACTAAACGATACACGATATTTACCAATAAATTATCTTAGAGTAATAAAACTATTGTTAGGTACTATTGAAATGCCAGAAAATATAAAAATTATGTGTACTATGTTTTGAGGATGAACGATTAAAACCATTTCGGTTTAAAATGTTACTTGTATTATATTGATCTAAAACGATTTTTTTGGACGAATAAAAATAAAGTAAATATGTGTACACTGTACACAGTAAACTTTCGTTATGCCGCGCATCTCGAGGGGTACAGAAAAAAGTTCGAGATATTGAGTTTCATATTAATGGTACTTGTATTTTAATGTAATGAAAGTTTTGAGGGACTTTTAATTTAGTTCATTATACCTAAAGAATCAAAATGTCGACGTCAGGCATATAAATATATAAGAATCTACACTGTACGTCTGTCTTTGTACCTACATCGTGTATGATATGTTCTGTTTTATAGAGACAATATTTTTTAGATACAATATATGCACGAAATATAATATTTCACGTTGGAATTCGCTTAGGCAGTGAAAATGTATTCCGATCGATTATTGGAGCAATGTAGCATCATATTAGATGTATAATAAATATATATATATATATGCAAAATAAAATTGTATAATACGCAGCGTGCTGAAAAGTAAAAAAATAAAAAGTTCTCGAAAGGCTCACTAGGTCACTACGGATATATATATATATATTAGAATGTACCAGCTAGGTAAATAATAATAATGTAACAATATTCTTGTCTGGTCACGGCGACGCGCACGTTGCGGTACCACTGCGGCGCGGCGGCGGCACAATTAAAAAGGAGAAGAGGTCTGCGCTGAAAACCACTTCGAGTGCGTTGCATGCGGGGCAGACGACTCGCGCGTATACTCATATATACATAGTTTAGAGAGGTTTATATCGGATATACCGTCTAAAGGCTAAAGCAGCTATATATATATATATTTGTGTATATGCGCCAAGTCACGTATATTATACGTACGAATATATATACATATATATATATATATATAAAGGGGGAGGGTGAAAACTACCCTTTCCCCTTGGTCCGCCATCAACGCAAATAACCACCGGCCCGCGACTCACCTCGCATCGCCCCGCAGACGTCGTATATATCGTTCCCGTATAATGTATAAAGCTGACTCCACAAGTTTTATTTTTTTTCTTCCCCAATGCGGCAGTTGCAGGTTTCCGCCCCGGAAAATGCACGCTAACGTTATAATATACATTGTACGCACTACGCATATATCTGTAACACGACGGTCGACGGCGGTATATAATAATATGTATAAGTCTTATAACGTCGCGTTAGTACGATCAAATTCTATTATTGTTGTTATTATTATTGTAGCGCATAAACGCGGAGGCTACATACACTTGCACACTATATATATATATATATATATATATAATATATTACCTACTGCTGTGGTACGTCGCCTGTGTGTGCCTAGTTGCCGCCTAACTTATACACACATATCGTACGCTTTACGGTGTGATTTATAACGCGCAATAACGTGCGATCTGTATAATATTATAATACAGTAACAAACGATTTTTATAACGCACGCGAAACGGCTGATGATTATATTATAGCCAATAGGTTTATAGACATACTATGGGTACTTACTCAGAAACTCGGTTGCCGCAGTAGTGGCGCAGAGAAACTTGTTGAGACATTTTTTTAAATATAACACATTAAAATACCGACTTATAGAACTGTCGTCGTACTGATCACTGCACTATTGAAGTTGCCCGAGTTGGCGTTCGGTGGCGTCTTTCAAAAACCCCAAGAACCGTGATCCGGTTGTGCTGATACCGCGGTCATGGGTAAGACCGCGGTCACTGTTGACGGCCATCCACGTTAATAATAAAGTGTATAGATTGTGATAGGTACGCACAGTTTAAGCCACGATTATAAAGAAGAAGTTCTTTATAATCGTGGTTTAAGCTGTATTATCGTCACATAAATACATGGCCGCGCTCATAATATTTAATTATTATTATAACTCAAAAACCTGCGAAAATAAGTACTGACATCGTATGATAGGTAAGGTAATAGAGTAGTCTATACTATGGTAAAATGATTGAATACCGTCTTTCTTTTTTTCAACTATTTAATAATTTTATTTATGAAAATATACAATAATAATAATAATATTATGTATTGTTGAGAACATAACACTACGAAATAAAATATAGGTATGCGAAAATGTTCGCTGCCACTAGTTTTAATATAATAATAATAATATAATCACTAAACAAATAAATAAATAAATTGTTGTTTCATCATTAAATCTATTACAATAATAATTTATAATTTTCTCAAAACAAATACGACATGGACAATCATAATATAATATACCTATCTGTTTAAAATATGTTCGTCATACAAATTCTACACGTACGTAATAATAATAATAATAATAATTATTGAGCAAAACTACTGCATTTCGATCTTGTGTATAATAATACAATACATAATATTATATTCAGCTAATGGATTTTATTAATTTTTATTTAAGCTTAATATATTCAATCGTGAATTTATAACAATTTCAAATGTTTTTTAATTTTGTATATTCTAAGTTGGACTACCTATTTGAAAAAAAAAACAAACAGATAAATAACTTATTAACACCTACAATATAATATTATATAAATATTTTTGCTCTGCCGATTTACGACACAATCGTACGTGGTCGGACTTCGCGGTCTTACAATTTTCAATCAAATCACATAATATCGTAAACTCAAATATCGCGGTTACATTAGAAAAAAAAAACCTTAAAAAAATTACCGGATACATTATAATAACAATACATTGCATACATATACTATTACAACAATAAATTGTCATTAGTAAAACGTTATTTGTATAGACGAACGGAGGCACCGCTGAAATATCGTAATAACACTTTACATATTATTATTATATTATTTTATTATAACTCGACCAGTTCATCTTCGTACTCGACAACCATTAAAATATAAAAAAAAAGTGGTCATATAACTATATCATATTAAAAAACATAATATTATTATACTATAATTATATACTATATTATAGTATTGTTTTCAGTATAATATTAGTTTACGAACTATTTTTTTTTTTTTTTAAATCGTAACGATGATTGCCTTAACTGGACAGGTTATATGCGTCTGAATACAGATGACGAAATTGTGAATGGACAGTGATAATTACATTGATTTAAGTACGTGTTTATTAAAAATTTAACCTCTATAGGTGCTGGATTCTATGCCTGTTCCGCTCTCACATTAAACGTCCAAAAATAATTCTCTTTTTCACTCTTTATGTATTATGTATGTATATATATATATATATATTACATTTTTGGGTACGTTATCGTCTTAAAAACGAATTCTTCAAGGCCACTGTGTGTTTTTTTTAAACAATTTTTATTTTAAATCATTGAAAAACGGCGTCCAAAAATATCATCATTATTATTATACCCACCTATACTATAATGCACTGCTGTAGTGATGCAATAATAATATTATAATTGCTTCTACCACCGCGCATATGTGTATATTATACATACCTATATATATTAAATAAGTTTACATTATATATATATATAATATATATAATATGTTGACATATCAATTTAATAATAATAATAAAAAAATGTACAAAAAAATAGTTTCAATAAATTTAAAAATTCAAATATAAACAAAACTATGGACTGCGGTGCTCGGTCGTTCTAATAATATTCACTTCCGAACTATAATACTATGATATTATAATAGGTACCAGATATACCTAATACTTCCGTCCAACTCTAAATAAAAATCAAAATGAAAATAATATAAATAAATGAATGAATACAAATGTAAAATACACAATAATATATTATGAATAATATATTGCTATAGGTTTCACAAAATTATTGCTCTACGCTCTACAAGAGGCTCCCGGAAGGCGTTATCGTTCACGCTCCCGTTTCTCCCTCTACAATTTTATTGCTTTTCGAATACGTACTTAAATGTATGAGTTTCCTTAAAAGTATATCATCGTTAAACATCTTACACGAGAGTCCAAGGTTTTTGGACGAAAAATATAAAGTTTACAAAGGTTTTTATTTATACAATATATATGTTACGTACACATATATATTTATAGTATATACACCGAGACATTATAGAAAGAGAAGAAAACAAAAACAAAATAAATTTTATCATAGTGTTTATTAACGTGTAGAGAAAACGTACATCTAATATAAATATTTATAATATATAGTTATAATAATATTTGAAATTCGAAAAGAAATATAATATTTTAATAATCATTTTTTTTTTGTCCCTAATTTCATTACATTATTGAGCAGACGAGTTGGTTACGTTATTGCTTTTTCACTATATTAAAATTTTCTTAAAACTATATTATGTAACATAATTAATATTTTAATCTACAAAAAAACAATTTTTGGTGTCTCAGTTTTTGTACTCTAATCTCTTCCATCTAATCTCAAATATTGGGCTTCGAACATAAACACGGGTAAACGCAATATTTGCTAGGAGTTTTCCCAACATCGACTATATCATATTGATATTATGACCACATAATTACCACAATTTATTTTAGTCTTTTATTTATAATTTATTTAACTATACGAAAAACTGCTTAATGTCTATTAAACTTTATTTACATAATACAATATTAATAATTAATATAACATAATTAATTACGTTGACTTTTTTTTTTTAACATTCAATATTTTTTTTTTTATTTATTTTTTTTTTTTTTGAGATCGCATTCTCTTAATATTTTCAGTATAGTTCATACCACTCTCGCAGTAGCTCTACTTAAATCTAAATGACTAGACCACACACTCTGATATATACGCGTGTATACATCCAATTAAAATTAAAAAGAATTAAAATTATAATACAATATAATTATAAAAAAAAAACGAAAACACACGCTTCAATGTGTTTAAATAATACACGTTGCTTATAAATAATAATATATATAATGTATATACGCATTAATCAACCACTGGCAAATATTACTATATACTATACACAGGGTTGTGCAAGGTTAGGAACCAACCGCACATTTGTATTTAACTTCTAGACTATTCAGAGGCTATAATAATAATGTGAGATTTCATGCAAATATAATGTCCACTTAATGAAAAAAATTAAAACATGATATGATTAAAAATAAACAGATAAACTAGTAATAGTATTAATAGTAATAATATATTTGAATAAAAATTGACTGTAACGCCGAAACAAAACAAAACACGCTATTGCACGCCCCCTTTCGCGAATGAAAAAATAAAAGTAAAGAAAAGAAATAAAAAACTTAAACCGATAAAATATATTTTGTGTGTTGAAATTTAGTTACGGTAAATAAATTTAAAAAAAATATACATATATATATATAAACATCTAAATATTATCTGCAGAATATACATTGACTAGAAACTCGTGACTAGTGTTTAAATGTGAAAATAATATAATATTATAATAAAAAATACCCACCTCTAACCGTTTAATAATAAAAATAAAATGAACTAGATTTTAAAGATTTTCGAAAAAATTGACTATAACATACGACCAGAATATGATAATAATAGAAAGACACATGAAAGTAATAATAAAATATTAAAAAAAAAAAAAATTACAATAATGACCAGAAATTGAGTGACACGCGCGCGCGCGCAGGACGATGCGCGTCTGAACGGATATGTGATGCGCGCCGGTTTAGGCAGTGTGCAGTACCGTTGGACGTAACAAGTTGAGATTGGTGATTTCGGCGGTGGTCGTGTGATGGTGTGGCTGCTGTTGGAGAAGATGCAAATGTGCAGGCGAATGATGTTGGTGCGATGGTGACGGTGCGGCGGCCGAGGCCGATGACAACGACGAAGACGAAGACGTAGACGACGTCGACGACGACGCCGACGACGCCGACGACGACGACGACGACGACGATGAAAGTGACGAAGGGGATTCGGGCGCGGTGACGGTGGCGGCCGCACCGGTGGCGACAGGCAGGCAGGCCGACTCCAGATGCTTGTTCAGGTACGACTTGAGGGCGAACGACTTGAAGCACCGCGGGCACGCAAAGTTCTTGTCGCCCGAGTGGGTCTGCATGTGGGCGCGCAGGTTGGAACGGTCGGCGAACGCTTTGCCGCAGTGAGCGCAACCGTAAGGCTTCTCGCCGGTGTGCGATCTCAAGTGGCCCTGCAGCAGCCACGGCCTGCTGAACATCTTGCCGCACACGCCGCACGCGTGTGTGAGCTTGTGCGTGAGCTGGTGCATGGCCAGCGCGGGCATGCTCACGTACGGCTTGCCGCACACGTTGCACCGCTTGGCGGACTGCGAGTCCAAGCTCCGGTGCGTTTGCTTGTGTCGGGACAGGTTCGACGACGTGGCGTACCGCTTGCCGCACTCGGAGCACGTGTACTTGGACGGTCGGCTGGCCGTCGCGCCGGCAAAGTCGGCGCCGATCACCGAGGCCGCGCCGACGGACGACTTGTCGTCGGCGGTACACTCTTCGCCGGACGCGGACGAGGCCGCCGTGCCGGACGCAGAGGAAGCCGACGCGGCGGCGACCGCGGCGGCTGCCGAAGACTTGCGTTTCGATCGGCCGTCGCTGACGAAAAACGCTTCGTACGTGTAAGCAACCGTTTTGCTGGTGGTCGTCGTCACGGTGGTCGCCGTCGACAACGGTATGGACGGCGGTGGCGGGCGCAGTTGTTGCAGTTGTTGTTCGGTCGGTTGCTGTTTGACGGCGGTCGGTACGACTTGTTGAGGTGTCGGTGGCGTCGGGACCGACGGTTGTTGAATCGGAATGGCCGGTGGTGGGGGCGGAGTTTGTTGCAGTTGTTGAGCCGGCGGCGGCGGTGGTCGGCAGACGACCACCGGCGTCGATGCGCTCAGGTCGAGTATGGCTTGCGCGGCGCTGATGTCCTCCTCGGGCCGCGGCCACTTTATGGGCTTGTGGTCGTCCAGCGAATAAGGCCGGTAAATGTCCTTCTTCTTGGGCGGCAGCGACAGGGCCACGCCCGTGCTGGTGTACGTCCGCGGCCGCTGGTACTGAAGCACCGTGAGCACCGGCGTCGCAGTGGCCGGCGTCGGAGGCGGCGGCGGCTGTTGGTGGTGTTCGCGTGCGGACGGCATGGTGGCGACCACCGACTGTGCGTCGGCGGCCGTTTGGTATTCGCTCTTAACGGTTCCCGCATATTCTGCAAGCAGAAATACAAACGTTTTAAAACATGAGATTATTGTACGGCGATCGACGAACAGTAACCAAATATCATGGAATAACCACTAACCGCGGGTACCTATACAAACACATATAATATTTTATTACGAGTTTTATTCGGAGCACTCGCTGGATGCTACAGGGTACGAAGTGGGTATCGAGCGATTTTACATAAGACTTGTGCATGCTGCACCTTCGTGATAACGAGAATCGTGATTTTATGCAGAAATAACATTTTTATATTTATGGAAATTTCTTAATACGATGAAGTGATTCGAGTATTTGTATTGATGAACGATAATAATGGCAAACAGTTTAACATATTATTATACGCTTTGGGTAGGATTAGATTCTACTGTCTGGTATATAGAATATACTTATATACTGTATGGAACATGGTGTAATATTATTGTAGCACGCAGCTTATACTAACCACAAGAATCGACAAATTACAAATTGATAGGTATTTGGAAATCACGGTTAGCGATATTACGGCAGACTGTAACGGATTAGAAATTCAGAATCTGCTTGTTATTTGCACCAAATTAAATAATATCGTTTAGGTACAACGATTTCACTAGGTATAGTAATTTAATACGTCAGAATAATTGAATAATATTTAAAATTCTTTATTGTTTAATGGAATTGGGTAAACCATAAGGATTAGTGATTACGGTTAGTCTATTAAGACCTACAACCGAAAACTATCGTGGAGTCTTGAGTATCATGTATTATAATATTTAATGGTTAATAATTTAATATCACAATAATATTATATACCTCAGATAATAGTTTTTGCCAATAGTTTGGCGGTATCACGCGGAGATGTTACGTTAGAATTGCCAAGGGACTCGAAATACATGAGCGCACCATCCGACGCCGTATTTTACCGTTCGGTTCGTGTAGAAATAAAAACAAATTTTACAGACGCTCAACAACATCCGATATGCGAACAAATCTATATAAACGTTCGACGTAAATTCGTATAATTAGACTTAAAAGGAATCTTCCGCCGTCCGTGTTCATTACGCTGAAAGTAAACCCATTGTGAACTGTATCGCGAGAATACAAACGAATAATAAAGAACGCGACGCAGAACAAATAATAATAAGCGTGGGTAGGAAAAACGGCGAGACAAAAGAGCGAAGCATAAAAATGTTTAGTATAATAGTTGTTTTAAGTCGTGAATAATGAACGTCTTCAAGAGATTTCTTTTGGTGAAATAGTCTCGGGATTAAAAAACACGTTTAAGTTCGCGACAATTACGTGTACTTGCTGTATTATATAATATTATTATAGTAATATAGTAATATATTATGTTAAAATTTAACGTCGTTAAAATGTTAAAAAAATATTTTATTTATTAATTGATGTCTGATTAATTACTTTCGTGCAGAAATATTCGTGTAACAAACGTTGAATATTAAACAACCCCTTCAGAAATAGTTTTCAAACGCGTAACAGCTAAATATGGCTTTAAATATTTAAAAAAAATAAGTCCCGGAAAATAACCCACTTTAAACACTTCGTTGTACAATAAATTTTAATCCGTTTTGTTTCACGAAAGTGGATGAATAACTTCAATAGGATTTCATATCAACATTAAATACCCTATAAATATTGTATTTAATTTATGTTATATCGTTTATATAGAAGTTGCTGTATAAAATAATAATAAAAAAATCTATAAATACACATAAAGAACGCATCATTTTGTTCAATATGATTTATCAATATTTTTTAAAATAAATGTGTAGGTGCTTGAAATAAAACTCTTTAAATTGTATTTATTAGCATTATTTTTCTCGTTTCAGTTATACCTACCTATATTACGAATATATTAGATTTTATAGTTCTTAGATGCAAAGTAAATTTTCATCGTTTTAAATAATTCTAATAATATTCCATATTATAATAGATAACGACTTCTCTATTCACACGAATGCCACAAATTTATAGGGGTGGATTTACGATTAATCGTCTAGATTCGAATAGTTGGACATTATGGATCATACGTCGCAGTTATATTAATATTATTATATTATCATGATTCATGAAATTCGCGTATACAGTATAACTACTGCAGCCGATAAAATGTACACACAGTAAGTCGCAGTAGGTTCAGCGAGTATACATTTACGAAGCTATAGGTTTCCTAAGAAGACGGTAGATTGTATTTATATATATATAATAGGTTCTATGCAATATATATAGAGTAGTCGATGGGGCCGCGGTCACGGCAAATTAGCCTAATGGATGTCGTCTTGAGTTTTTTTTTTTTTTAAGGCAGAGTATTTTGGATTGACGTGTATTATAGAGCTCACGATTTTGAAATTATAGTAAAAAAAATGTACCCACACATATAACGAGAGAGCTAGTTTGGTTTTAAGGTAGGGTGAGAGTAAGAGAAAGAAAGAGAAAAAGAAGACCAATGCACAAGTCATATCGATTGTTCGGCAAACAATAAAAACTTTCCACGAACCCCTATACGACTATAGGTACACACTTGCACGCGCTTCCCACTCCTAAACAAGTCATTCGCAATTTCTATGCCGGAGTACATATTATATATTAGTTATTAATGTCATTTATCGAAACTTGTGGCGTGGGCCAAGTATGGTCTCAAGTAGGTATATATAAATAATAATATATCTGTGCGCAATAGAGAGCGTTGAATAAAACCGTTTGGTTAACGATTTCAGTTTTTATTGTGTATAAGTATAATTATAGTTTTGAACTATATATTGTTATATTGCGTTTGCTATTAATATTGTATTATTGTGGTACCCACTACTTACAGCCACTACAGGTACCTACAATAATTATAGACCTCTATAGGTAGTACGTGTATTTGTATAATAATAAAAACCAACGGATTTAAACTAATAATAGCTGCACCCGTCAAGAGAAATATGTATATAATATCATGTTTTTAATGGATTACCCTTTCATGTCTTTATGATATACTAACTTAAAATATGTAAAAAAAAAAAAAAAAACGTATTATTTACATCAAAATCTGTATTTTATAAATTTAAAAGTATTTAAAATCGTCAATAATCACTAATAATATTATATTATAATACGTAATTATATAAAAATCTATAGTTTTATTCATTAAACATAAAGCATAAAACTCCTTTAATCGTAATTATATTTTTGAAAATTCTATTATCACTACGGTTTCTATAACTTACACAAACGCTACTAAGTTCAAAAATATTATAATGTTATTAAACAAAAGTTGTGATATTATCCTAATCAGATAATACATTTTTTGATTAAGATTTTGTTCGGCGTTTTTAAACGATGTATACATGTATAGTTATAAATTTAATATTTGGAATGAAGCACGGAGGTATTTGGGATTTTGGAACTATCGTACTACTTGATTTATAGTTTTCTTATTTTGTTTTGGCGCTTATGTCTTCCACCGCCATTTATAATACTTGTAAAAAAAATATATTTCTTTGAGAAACAAAATATAATATTATTATATTTTGGTGAAACTAAGGACAATCATTTTCTTCCATTATTCTCTAATGCTATATTTTCTGTTAATCCAGAAAAAATCAAATTAAATCAAATAATTTGTGTTGTTGACATTTTTTTGATGTAATTTAAATTAAAACAGTTTTTGATTTAATTTTTATGCAAACTCATTTAATAATGATTACTGTTCGTTAAAAAATATTACATCGTTGTTTGTTAGAATAATTACGAAAGATAATGAAACAACAATTTATTTGGTTTTTAAGGTTTGTATTAAAATTGAAAGAAAAAAAATCTTGATCGAAATATACAAAAACATTTTGAGTTACTTATGTATGTCATATGATATATTACAACAAAGCTTAAAAAATACTTCAAAGTTCAAAAAATATATGATACGATGTACGGCGTTGACGTTCATTACGTTTGAAAAGATCGGGATTGAAAACCACCTATTTTTTGTGTACATTTTATGCTATTCTGCGACATATTTAGATTGGTCGTCGGCCTATGTAAATTTGCATACTTTCTACGAAATGTAAATAATACATCTATAGGTGTATAATATAATTATACGGGAAATCCTTTCATTTATGCACTAAATTTACCATTCACCTGTACCTGGTAACTCATTATTCCTACTGGCTACTACACAGTTGTTTCTGAGTCTTTCGGAAAATGAGAACGATATTATTATTACTAGCCTTACAGCTCCACGCAGTATCATTAATCCGATTGGCAAATGTGATTACGGCGGTGTAAAACCCCGTCGGAAAAACAATTTGCATGTAATAAATTATTTATGCAGTCGGTTTTTATTAATAACCGACACGATTATTGCACCTATAGGTGTCAGTGAATGCATGTGTGTGTACACACTATAATATTATACTAGTACTTTCGGGTGTTACAACAATAATGGACTTTTTCCGATATAATGCGTTTTATGCGTTCCGCGAGATCGATACATTTTCAACGCGCAGAGGCTGTTAATAAAACAAGAAAATGAAGTGCTACTTGATTAATTTTAATTGATTGTTTGCAGACTTGGATGTTTTTCCGTACCCCTCCTCCAGTCACACTATAATCTCATTTTTTTTTTTATTCACAAAACCGTTCACAAGTAATAATTATTGTTTCACGATTAAATAAATTATAATTATTCGCGAACAAAAAAATTAAATGTTATTACTATTACTATTACTACTATTATTATTATTATTATTATTATTATTATTATTATTTGTAATCGTTTTAAGCGTTCCAATTAATATATTATTTCATCAAACGCGAACGACGACGCTCATCGAACGATTTATAATTATTATTCGCCGGAACTTCTCCGACAATAATATATAATGTAGAAAAGTTTTTGTTCGAGAAAGACGTCGTATACGCGTTTCGTTTAGAAACTTAAACCGCGTAAGCATAGAGAAAATCGCCGGGCGACGCGAAAAGACAATCATGAATATTGAATAAAATAATTATATTATAATAATAATATAATCTAATAACACACAAAATGAATTGTCTCATACGAGTACCTCTTTTAATCAGTTTGAAGAAATACATAGTACTGGAGAACTGGTGGCGTTGTTGCAATCAGTATTCACTTGATGACTATACACTGAACTACCATCGACGAACGGACGAAAAAAATATATTGTAAAATGACGTCGATGGCGTCTGAGAACAACAGTTATAAGATTATTCGATTGTGACAAAGAGGGATCAGGGATTAATTATTATTTCGTTATCTATTATAAAAATCTCGGGGACAGTGTATATAAAACAGCGGCGGCAGCAGTCATCGATGGATATTCCGACGCCGTCGCCACACGACGACTGTGAGGTGGTGTAGCGCGTGCGGGGATCGATGTCTACAGGATAAAAACATATGGCCAACAGGTGGAAGATCAACACGTGTGATACCTGTCACGTCGTTTCATTTGAATTCTAACGCATACTTGCGAATATTAGCCCAGTGGTGGCCGAGTGTGTAACTTGTACATCGTCGTTACAATATAATAATAATAATACATCATTATTATTATTATTGTCGCCGTAGAGGAGCGGACGGAGATCGGTCTGAAGATTAAAAACTACTAACTAGATAGGTATACAGTCATTTTCTAAGAATGTTAGAAAACTAACCAAAAATCAATTCTCTCATATATTATGATCGATTATATCGTACTTATGTCGTTAATGGAACGGCGTGAAAAACTGTATACTTTACAGCGTTCATTTTGCCACCGCCTATATTATGCAAATCACCCGTTTTTGTGCATATCGTCAACGTACGAATTCCGTCTTACTCCCTTTGCCCTCTTAGCTTTTAGAATCTCTTCGTTTCGATTGTGCGCATGCGCTCGTTTACTGCAGTCCCCTCTTTTAACAGATACACACACTCGAAACAATGGGAGAGGGTCGCGACTAACGAAAGACGACGACCGCGGCCCAGTGCGTCTTATCGGTAATCGGTATGATTTATTTTTAATCCGTTGCCGTTCTGAGTGTACGATAATATTATTACGATATTATTACGCACATGCTACAAAATAGTAAACACAACTACACACATAATAATATTATCTCGTATTATGATTAAACTGTTACAGCTGAGAAGCTCAGAAATTGCTGAATTTATTTTTCTCTATTTGTTACATTGGTCGAAAAGTGAATTAAGATAAGAATACCGTATTTGATAGTATTTTTTATCAATGCTTATAAGTCAATCACGGACAAGAAATTTTTTGAAATGAGATAATTAGAAATAATAACGATATATTATGCAATGCGAATTGCAAGTAGCAACTGGCATTTGGCAATAACTCGGTGAAATAAACAGAATAAAAATAGTTACTTATCCAATACAGTCTACGTATCTATACAATTATTATAAAAATAATAAACCTAATTTCTATCGTTTACCCAAGCGGCCAACCCCAACATTTATTTGTGCGCTGTACCGATGGTCCTGCAAATACACGATATATCAAGTGGATAAATCTAATTTTAATTAAATATCGCTGTTGGTGATCAGGAGTCAAGACAAGCGCGTGTGTCTGTGTGTTTACTGTGTAGTAAACGAGAATTTATAATATTATGTCTAAATAAACACGCAGATGACCTAAAATGAATGACGGAAAAAAATGACGAGCATTTTTTTCAAGACTATAATATATAATATTATTGTATTATACTTGATCTTTAACTCGAAGGAAACTGAAATCGGTTTCAAGTGTTGCCCGCAAGTCTGTAATATGCAGGCGGCGGCAGGCGGCGGCAGGCGTATAGAAATAAAAGAAATTTAAAAGTTTTCACAATATAATGTATACAATATCACCTCTAAGACTTTCAATTATGGCCGTTCGGGGAGTTTAGAGATAGAGAATGGGAAAAGAAAAATCGTTGTTTTTGCTTGGAGAATCGCGGGACCTATTTAAGGTATAAAATAGGTTAGGTGAGGGGAGCAAAAAAAAAAAAAAAAATACGGGATAGAATGAGAAAAAAAAAACTTTATATATAAATTCCCTGAGGATAGAGTGGTGGCGGCGGGAGCAAATCTTGTTTTTCTAGATTGCCCGAGAGAAAAACCACCCCCTCTTGTGTTCCGCGTGTCCATGTCTCGTTTTTAAATTGCTCTAAACGCAGACAACAATTTTTCCCATTTCTTATTTTTATTTTAGCCTCTTCTCCCTCTCGCGCCCACGCCCGCCGCACCCGACAAAGAAAAACGTTTTATAATACACGACGATGCAACCGTTCTTTTCCAAATGGCACTATAAAGCGTAAGGCCCCGTGACCTTTGGCAAACGTAAAAATGTCATAGCCAAATAATCCCGTACAAATGGCCCGTGACTCTCTTCCTGGAGGAGCGGCTGTGTTTACATGTCGTATTATACCAACGTATACGTATTTTCATGTAAGTAGGTATATATACTGTAGCGAGTGTGAGGAAAACATATAAAGTAGATGGCATAATATAAAGCAGATATTATTGTCATTCGAAGCGTTTTTGTTTAATACGTGCTACAGTAATAACCTCCCGAGATATACATCACTCGATAAAAATATACAAGAGCCGTGGTCGATCAATATACTGTGATCCTAATCGTTTGTTCGAATTCTCTCAGCTATAGCAAGTGTGTAAATAAATAAAATATTATTTATTATATTATATATTTATATTTTATATGCTTATATGCAGTAAACACTAAACATAATAACATACAAATATTTATTTACATTCACGATTGAATAAACGACCGCGATGAAAAATCCCTAAAGAGTTAGTGAAGACTGTAGGTGACGGTGGCGGGGGTAGAGGCGGTTGTGGTGATAGCGGTGGTGTTACGCGGTGTCAATCAGTCGATTTATAAAAGGTTAAACGAACTGTGAATTGCGATGAAAAAAAGGCAAGTTGTAAAATTACGGTTGAATAAGACGCCACTGCAGATGTGAAAATAGATTTACCGTATATTATATAGAAGTAGAACGTTTTTAATATGATAAAACTTTTATTATTATTATTTTTATTCGTTAAGTCTAGTACCTAAAACGTTTTTGTACAGTGTCATGTACATACTTTTTGCCAAACACACGTGTATTTTAAGAAAACTATAAAAGTACGAACGCCAGTAAAACTAATTTAATTCGAATAATATTTCAAACAAACTTATGGCAGCGGTAGCGGGTCGTTAAACGGGTAAACACATAGAAAATATTTAATTGCAAATAAATGATTATTGTATCGAAGCATTTACTGCTATTGAAAAATAATAATAATAATAATAATTATTTATTGCGTTTGAATAATATTTGAATTTGCTCGATACGAATGAAACCCGGAAAACGTTAAGACGGTCGTTTTCTTAGGATTCCTTGTATATACATATTATTTTATGTACATGCACAGAAAAAACTACGAATAAACACGACCGATAAACGTCGGTCGCGTCAAGTGTTTGTTTGCGAAACGCAAAGCTCCGGGATGAAAATACGAATATAAGCGTCGCCGCGGGAGACAGACATGCTTTATATATATTATTTATTTTATACCTATACACATCATATTATTATTATTATTATGGTTACCGTTCGACGCGTCGTCTGTGTATATTTTTTATGTTTGAGTACGATTTGATATATTACGTATCACATATTATATAAATAGGTATATGACGAGAGGGAACACCAATTAATCATTTTGGAGAGTTTGCACTTTGAGAGTTAGTAAGTTTTGCAAGAGGGGAAGATCATCAACGTTTAATTTACATGTTTATATATAATAAAAGTAGTAGATACAAAATTGAAAAAGTCAAACGACGATTAATGAAAATCTCTTTTTAGTTCAGCGTAAAAAAAAAAAAATTATAAAATAAAAATTTAATATACGTCATACGATGTACGATTGTACGTACTACTTGATCAAATTTTTGAATGTATATTCTCGAGAGTTAAGTTAACCTAACCCAGTGCTTCGAAAATCAGGAGAAAGGTAATACCTAGCTTAAAGTTAATATTTGAATATATTACGCGATTATATTGTCCAGAACTTGTCTTATAAGTTGTAAGTATAGGGAATAATCACACCAGACCTATATTCTAGTTTTAGCTATCCTTATAGCTATTTAATTAAAATTTTTCTCATTCTTTTATTTTTACGTGATTATTGAATCTTTATTATTTTGACCCCCTCACGCTAAAATCGTACTCACGGACACTCGTCGTGTATGACTGGATCCACTGACGTCTGGGTGGTGTTCGTATCGTCAACAGGACTTTGGGACTCTGTTTGGCTAATCGATGGGCGCGCGCGGAAAGTGGTGATGTCTGGTGGTGGTTTATTATTATATACGCGAGCCGTGTTTTTGCACATGGCGATTGTAAACGCGCGTGTCCCCCCCCGGAGAACAACTGCAGCGGTAGTCTACACGCGTCTATTTCGACGACCGGTTAGGTTTTTGCCCACTCGCAGACGGCTATTATAATATATATAATAACATAGCGGTGCTGCACCGGCCGGCGAGGAATAACCTCGCCCTCTCCCCGTTTTTCGCGGGGCGGACGACCGGTGGCAGAACGGCTCCCGTTACACCGGCACCACACCGTACGCATAACACACACACACACGTATATATATATATTATATAATACGCGAACCAGTTGTCCAGCTGCAATTGTTTAATTATACCTATATAATATGTGTATTATAAATAATAACTCATAGACGTCGGGACGCGCGCGCGCATATTGTTCCGGTGGTCGCGTGCCAGGTGCTACCGACAGGAGCCCTATATATGCACACACACACGCGCGCCGCAGTGTATAAAACTGTTTTAGTATATACATGTATATATAGGTTTCTACCTCTTCACCCTCATACATCCCTTCGTCTAAACACTCGCCAGTGTGTGTTTTTTTTTCTATACTCTCTATATACTCTAGTCCGGATTCACGACCCCTCCGATAAAGTTCGCGGCCCCTATATCCGTTCTATATATATTAAGGCAGCCACAGTAGGTATATACACACACACACCTAACCGGCTATATGTGCCACGAGAGTGTGTGCATATACATATATATATATACCGATCTACAGCAGCGGCAGCAGCTATATGTTCCGAGATCGACCAGCTGTTGATCGCGCGCGCTAAGAGAGCAGAGTGCAACAAGCGCGTAAAAGCGTTTCGACCCCCTGCAATCGCGTTCCCCTCGCACGGGTAAAAATGTGAACCGTGACACGCGGACGGCGATGACGAAAAAAAAAACCAGTTCGAACAATAACCCCCCCCCAACCACCCCGACAAGCCGTCTCGAATATTATTATATTATATATTATGCATTGTTTTCGCGCGGCGCGCAACCCTCGCCGGTGGCCGATTTTCAATATCCCGCGTATATAACGTTATATTTATTGTAGGTAGGTATATTATACGAGTTGCCGTTCATTGTCACGTCGATGCAGGCGACGATGACGAGGGGCTCTCAAATTGATTGTACGGCACCGTGTGATGATAATAATTATTATTGCGGTGCGTATACTCAATAGAAAAAATATAAAAAAAACCTATCGCGGCGAAAAACCGTCTGTATACCGCTGTTGCACGGTAGGCTGCAGAGGAGAATATCACACAAAAGTATAAAACTCTCAGCTCCTAGCAAATCGAAGAGTTGAAGCGAACGAAAAATATAATAATAATGTATTAATATATAAACATCTGACTGATATGGTACGGTCATCCCTTTACAATATTATTACGATATTAGTGTTATTATGCACTTAGGTAGGTACACGTACATGGATAATGGATATTGGGTATGATATATAACGTAACATTATATGATTCGCGGCGTTCGGAATTCGCATAATATAACGGCGTATTGTCCACATCACCCAAATCGTCTCCATCGACCCGCCTGCCACCGCCGATGCGAATAAAGTACTGGCCTAGTGTGGGCACGTATACTCCGCTGCGGCTATATTATAATAATATTATATACGGCTTGCCACGATACAGTAACATCAAATGTTATCTCTTCTGCTCGGGGAAATATTTTGCCAACGGTTCTTCCGCTCCGATTGTTTGCAACCACGGCGGTCGCGTATGTGTACGCGGCGCAAAGAAATAATCCATTAGCTAATGCGATCAGAGCGCGCTCGTTGTTTGCCCACCCCGTCATCGCCGAAACGGGTTACCGGCGATTTAATTTTTTTAATTTTCTCTCTCTATCGCCCTATCTCTCTCTTTCATTCGATAATTTGCCGAAACAAATGTTAAAAAAACGCTAGCGCGAATAGTAAATACGTATTCGGTCCGCGAAAACGAATATACGTACCTTCCTATATTGTTAAGGGATAATACCAATAATTAATATTCCACTAATAAAGACACTTTACCAGCTATCGACAAACAATACAATAAAACCGTATTACGCTGCAGACTTGCTTCGCGTGTTCAATTTATCACGACGATAATTATAGGTAGGCCCATCTTATGTGTTATGTAATATTATAAAATCTATTATTTTTTATAGGTATCTCTCTGTTGTATCATTATAGTACTATGGTAACAATCACGTATTACTTTAGTGTAAGTTGCAATAAAGATAATAGCAATACATGCTGGCTGAAAATATAATATATATACGTATTTCTTTATCGATTTGTTTGCAATAATATATTATCAAATTAATTATCGGCCGAAATAACTGCGCACGGTATATATTGTAATTTATACTAAACGTGTGCAGTTTCAAACTGCAGTTGACGGATTAAAAGTGAAACATCGCATTTTTTATTATTGTATACTTATAAACAAAAGAGACAGAGAGAGAGATTTAGTCAGATATGATATGCGATGAGGATTAATAATCGTATTACTAAAAGATATCTGCGCATCAAATATTTGATATCGTTATTAAAATATTAACTGTTATGTTATAAAGCTTTTATTTTATAATTTTGAATACTGCAGTTAGTTTTTACACTGTATAAGGACGTTATTATGAATTTATATATAGGTATTGGCAAATGAACTAGAATACTTTTACTCTTCCATATGGCCACGGGAATAAAAAGATAAATATATTTTTTTTTCTTTAACTATAAATATTATTAAATCCATTGTCAGCTGTAACAGTTAATGTGTTTTTTTTTTAATTTTCGAATAAAAAGTTATGAAAAAACTAAAAAGTGTACGTGATTGGAAAAATGATATTATAATAATTATTGTATTTGTATGGAAGTTCCGCCTTCGTGTAAATGTAAACTGCGCGTTGACATAATTAACACAATATAATTAGATTTGTTAAAGTGATGTAAATTATCCAAATAAACGCTATTTATTTAGATGAATCATTTTAGAATAAACCGCTGTAATAGGTATACATCGACTACATCGGAATAATAACACGATCGTAATATTGTACAGTAATGGCGGTTTTGTCGATTTAGTCACATAAACTTCATGTAGCCGTCGGTTACATAATAGTAGTAATAGTGATAATAATAATAATAAGTGTTATTAGAAAACAGTGTCGTAACTTTTAAACGATATTTTTCGACATAAATATTACAAATTTATTACGATGGGAGGGAGGATGTAAACGACGGACGTAACTTAATGGGTTAAAAGTCCACTACAAATATAATATACAAATATATATACCAACCGTTAACGGAAAATTAAGTTTTTGCGGTTCTATTTTGATCCCTTGATAATTTCAAATAACCGCGAGTTACAGTGGTTTTTTTTTCGTTTGGGATAATCCACAAAAAAGTGTCATTAAACAGCACAAAAAAAATACAAAGACCACATACATTATTGTAATTTAATGTTCGCTATTTTATTCGGAAAGGGGTAAGTACATAAAACGTTTATCATATATGTATAGTTTATTATGGACTATCAGTCTAGTGATCACAGGTAGGTAGCTGTTTATTATTATTATTGTTATGTATTATGTGTACATATTCGGAAAAAGGTGGGAAATTCGGTGCACCGTTATTGTTACTATTATTATTTTCAAACTTCAGGAAACGGAATCACG
Source organism: Aphis craccivora (assembly GCA_009835225.1). NCBI lineage: Eukaryota > Metazoa > Arthropoda > Insecta > Hemiptera > Aphididae > Aphis > Aphis craccivora. Next base: position 11,460 of record VUJU01001540.1, on the reverse strand, counting down.
ATTTATAGGTGCAAAAAACGTTTTACGATCGGCACCCTCTTTGTCGTTCGTTCACGGATTGCCCTGCTCATATCTCATGTTATCCTCCCCAACACACGATGCGCGGGCGAAGAAGGGGGAGGCAAGTTCATATCTGTATGCGTATCACTAGGGTTTGGGATTCGGTTTATTTTCGTCGTTATATTGTTGCCAAATGGGACCCGCTGTAAACCTAAACGGTTTGTCAATAATAGATATAAAATATACGTATGATTATGTACTCTATATATACAGGTATAGTAGCGAGAAAAAAATATGGAAACACGAGATAGTGGAAAAGCTTTAAAAAATTGAAAATCAATTTGTCGTACATATATAGGTAATATAACCTATTATAAAACTTCGACAAATTGTGTATCGGAAGTCTATTTAATTTAATTTATGTTATGCTTTTAATTTTTTATTTACAAAAGAAACATTGCAAAATTACGAGATAAAAGTGTATGGGGTTTTACATTCATTAACAAATAAACAAAATAAAATATTTTTTTATAGTATAAAATGAGATATATTACGCTGGTAAAAAAAATTGCATACACAATACATACCTATTATATTTTGGTTCGGTTGTTTCCGTCATAATTTTATTTATAGATTTGTAAATAGATAAGTACCATCGATATATTTTTCGTAAAAAATTGATAATAAATTCACGTAATAAAACATATAATTTTTATATTATTATTATTATATTATAATAAGTATAAAAATATAATATAAGCAATCAAGCTCGAATTTCGAATCATTTTTTCAATACGATAATAAGAAAATTGAATGGATTAAAAATTTAAAAATCATATATACTAAGTCTAAATTAAATTAGTTTACAAGCGACATAGCACGTGTAGGTACCTCAAACCTGACGAAATAATTAATTTATCATCATTCATTGTTTGAAATTCAAATTATTATTAATTATACACTTTATAAGTATAAAATCAAAAAAAAAAATATATATATATGTATATATATATATATGTATATAATTATAGAATGACAAACGGCTTGTATAACTGAAAGAAAACTGAGTGAAATATTTGTTTACTTTTAGGTCTTATTAACGTTATCATTTGTTTTAATTAAAATGTAACGATTGTTTAATATCACTACTCACTAGATATCATTTCGAATGGAAATATCAATTATTTATATTTTTTATTTAAATTATTCATTTTTTATTTTTCATTTTGATTTATCGAGTTTATTATTTATACGTTTTCAAAATTCGATATACCTACTTTATTATGGAAATATTCATTACAAAAAGTAAATATAGTTTAATATTATAAATAAGGGGTTTGAATAGAAAAAAAATCAGTAAACTTTTTTTTTAGAAAAGACGATATTTTTTTACTTCCTTTACTGAAATATTATACATCTACATAATATACGAATAAATTATTTTTCTCTACTATGTCTATGAAAATTTTATAATATACATAAAGGTATAAGCAAAAAAATAAAAACCACAAATTATTATTAAAAATCGTATATTCTTTTTGACTCTATGAATAATTGTGCACGAAAAGATATTTATTTTGAGACAATCGTCGTTAATGTATATTAGATATTTATTCGCATGTAGACGACCCGTACTTGGCGTGTTTGGTTTTATCTAGGTATTATATATATTTTTTTAATATCCCGCGTAGATAAAACAAGAAACCTTACGATTAATCTTATTTCAACGTCACATATTATTATTTCGTAATTCACCTAATCACTTATCGATAATATCATAATATCAACGACCATAATATAGTACATTATGTTATAATAACAATTGACAAAAGAAAGAAAGCTGAGAATAATGAAATACCTGTGAGATAATGAAAAGCTGTGCCGGTGCAACACGGTGGTGGACTCGGCGCGGTGGCTCCAGCCGGCGGGCTAGACGGTCCCCACGCGTGATGCTGCTGATGGTGGTGGTGCTGATGGTGGTGCAAGAGCACGGTCACCGGTGGTTCCCATTGCGGACCGCTGTGTTTTGCTTGCTGCTGCAGTGGTGTCGGCGGCGGCGGTGGTGATGACGGCCGCTTGCTGTCGTAGTCCCACGAACACTCGTTGGCCACAGCGGTCTTCCACTTCTTGGGCATTAGGTACCGGGGCATGGCCAACCGTCATCCGAGAACCTTCGGGCTGGCTTTATATTCGGTTGCGGAGACGGTATTTTAATAATAATATATATATATGTTATATTTTTGACGAGTGCACAACGATAAATAAGTTTAATATTCACACGGAACGGGTTTTCACTCGTACGATTAATTTTTTTCTCGTATATATCGGTATATAAACTTCGTCTGCCGCGTAAAATAATAATGTCTGACCGCACTTTCGTATCTCGATTTAAATACGGACGAATCGCGGTGTTTCGGCGGGATAAACTGGGAAGGATAAAAAAAAAAATAGTAATAAAAAAAAAAAAAAAAAAAATGAATAAGTAATTGTTAAATTAGAGGAAAAAAAATTAGAACCTATAAAGTGGATATAGGAAGACAGACAGACGGACAGAGATGATGTAGTAGAGACAGAGAGACAGGCAGAGACAAATAGAGACAGACAGACAGACAGAGAGAGAGAAAAAAAAAAAGAAAAGAGATAGCGCGAAGAGGAGCACCGAAGCGACTAGACGAAGTGTTTGGTACGCGAGTGCGTTTGGAAATGTTTGGTGGCCGGCACTTATACCGCCGCCGTTGCAGACGCTGCGGTCGCCTCCACGCCCCACCACCCCGTTCGCGCCACGGGGGTGTCGCCCTATCGAAGGGGGTGATTATTATTGGGTGCGCGCGCACCGCGCGCCACCACCGGCGGTGCCTGTTGCGGCCCCGCTGTTGCGCGGTGGCGGTGGTGGCGGCGGCAGCGGCGGCGACGGTAGTGGCGGTGGCAGTGGCCGCGTCGGCGGGCGGGCGTACGGTCGTGCGCGCCCCTCGCACACGAGTACGAAAGCGCGCGCACACGCACGCACGCACGCACGCACGTACGTATACACGTAAATACGCGCGCGCGCAACCCCTACACATAATACTCTCTCTCTATATATATAAGCGTACACTATGGGGTAGTCGTGGATTTACGGATAGGTGGGGAGGGTCGTAGTGTTATTGCGGAGCGGGGAGGGCCACTGCCGCCGCATCGGTCGCCAACTACCCCTATTCGCACGCACGCCGCCGTCCCCCCTCACCGTCACATCGCTGTATATGCACATCGTCGTCGTCGTCGTCGTCGTCGTGTATATAATAATAATAATAATAATAATATAATACGAGCAACTACCACCAGTAGACACGGACTGTGCTCTGCTCGTCGATTGAAAGCTATTTATTTCCATAACACAACATGCAACACGCCACTGCCGCCGTCGCCTCCTCCGCGGTGCAGGGTTCTGTCGTTTCGACGAAATTACACACGTCCCCTCACGCCGCCCCCTTGCGTTCACTCCACTGACAATGCGTCACACCACTTCTCCTCCGCCAATATATATATATATACACCCCTGCAGCACTGTTGCGGTCCGACCCCTAACCGTTATTACGGCTGCAGCGTGTCCGTCCTTCTGTACACGGGTGTGCTTTGCTTTCGGTCGTGGGTCAGGTGGGCACACCGTAAAAAAGGACATGATTTTGTATACCCTATACCTATACATTATACATGTCAGTATAATAAGTCGTCGTAAGTGTCCGCGCCGCGATACGGGTAATACGTGCGAGGTTCAGCGAGTTTCCGACGCCAATGAATCTGCAGTGGCTGCGGGTACCTACTGTATTATAGTCACATTTTACTCCGATAGATCATTTTCTCATCACCACACCGACAACGTGTTATTATTATGTACTTTATAATGTATAGGTATACGCGGGAAACGCACATATCGTGTGTCTGGTAACGTTTTGTATAGTTTTCGACATATTTTAGATTTTAGAATGTTTCCTAACACTCGACAACCGTGTATGGTATACGCGTGTAACAAGCAGACGTGAAAACAATATTTCTTCCGAGCGGTATATTTCAAAAGTCTATAGGCACTCTGGCAGTACAACAGCGATGTAGTACTCAAATTAAATGTCTTTGCGAAAAACCACGTGAACAACGACAACGATATTTTCCTAGACATTTTCGATGCACGTTTTCATTTTTTTTTTTTTACTGTAGTGCTTCGTATTGCCTCCATTTCACTCTTGTTATAGTGGTTCTACATTTTTATATTTATAATATACATGAATATAATATCGAATACATCGTGTTACTACTTATTAGGTAGGTAGCTGAAAGTGCTAAACTGAAAAAATATTTGTTATTATATATTGCTTGCTTAAAAATATCACGAGATATAAAATCCAGACTTACACTATATACAATATAAACCTAGAATATGATAGATATAGATATGCGTATAGGTAGGTATTAAAACTATCGCCGTCCGATTTAGTTGACAATATTTTCAAGCTTACTGATAACATAAATATAAGACGTTCTTCTATCGTTTATACTAAACTAATTGCTGTAATAAAATGTAATCGCTAAAATCTGTTAATATGTATTGTTTATACTCCCACGTTCATAGTTTGAACAGTATTTTTTAATAGTGTTACGTCGATTTTATTAATAATGAATACAATTTTTGAAATTATTGAAGAATATGTAGGTATACTTAATGGTAATAATACGATAAAATATAACTTAATTTTTTTTTTACCAAGTTACTTACATAAAATATAAAGTGTAAATTATTATTATGCAAACATGTTGGTATAATACGGCAATTCCGAACAACTGAGCTTATGATGATATTACAATTAATTACAATTACATTATTATATTATGCTATATTTGTATACATATTATTTTGTTGGATAAGTTTTTTTTTTTTATTATCGATTTATTTTTGATACATCATTAAAATTAATTATATACAGTTTAATTAGTTATTATTTTTGAAATTAAAACGTTAGAAGTTATAAGGTTAAAAAAATGTTATTGTTTACAGAGAGATGGGTCACTTAAAAGTACGTTTACTTCATAAAATTTGATACGTCCATACTTTTATTTTAGTATTTTTTATTGACAATTATTATACATATAAATTATACCCATACCCTCCAATCTTTACAGCTAACATAATTAATATATTTAAAAAAATTATAGCTATCCTTGAATGAAATTATTTGTATTTTGTATGGGACAGTTGACAATTGTGTGATCAATCAAAGAAAAAACCGTATATTTATTGTTGAAAATGTTCCTGCATTTTGTTAATGCGTGTATAAGTATAAATTCCACGGTTATAAAATATAATAGATATTAATCTAATCTAATGAAATTTTTTCTTATCGCATTATATAATTTGGTTGTATTATATCAGGTTGGTTTATAGATTTATAATCGGATACACTTTTACTGAAATATTAGTAGGATTGAAGTATTTTTTTTAACTTTACAAAATATTTTGTACTAAAGTACATGCAATTTTATGTTTATAATACATTATTCTCGTAAATACAAATAAAAGATAACTTGGACACTAGTAATAATATTGCAAACAATAAAAAAATTAGAATTAATTAAAATAATATTTTTAATTGTTTGCTAAATTAATCATTGTATTCAGGCAAGAAAATAAAACAAAAAAAAGAAATAGTTTTTTGTAATTGATAAAGTGTAAGTCCTTTTAGAGTTGATTTATATATATATACTTTTCGAGCATACCTATTATACCTAATATTGGTATTATGCATGTAAATATTATACCAAGTCTAATATTTTTTTTGTATAGATATTTGCATTTCATTTATTAATCGTCACACGTAAATATTGATTTTCACTGTTTACGGGTTTTGTAACACGTTGAAAATAACGTCATAATGACTTACTGACAAATCAGCTGTTGTATATTTATTTCACAAGTTTATTTATAAAAAAAAAAAAAACATAATTTTAAGAATTTACCATTTCCATTTCCATTTTTTTTTTCTTAATAAAAACAAACCTAATTAACTTATCATAGGAAATATTTTGTTTTATTCATAGCATTATACATTTTAACTTATTATATTAACATTTTGCCATCATTTTGCGATCAAGAATTTTCGAAGCGGACATAATTCAGATTTTATCTTTAATTTAAAAAAAAAAGTATTCATCAAATACTGGAAATGATATTTATTTAAAAAACAATTTAATATGATGAAGCTTCAGCTTTAAAAAAAGAAATAAAACAAAAAACAAGAATAAGGGATCAAAAATGAAAATAAACAAAAATTCACTGGATTAATAATCAGTTTTTAAATATGTAATGCTAAAAATAATTGTATTTCATTGTCAACAAGAAACTTAATCTATGTAAGTCTGCCTAAAAAAAAAAAAATATTAACGTTAAATATGATGATATTATATTTTTTCTGTAATATAGGTATTCAGTTTAATTTAGGTATCTAGTTTAAAAATATTTAATTTCTTTTTTATTTATGAAACTATCATTGAGTGTTTTATTTTTTATTTTTATTTTTTGATATAAATCGATAGAGAAATTATTTAATGAGAAATAATATTGCACAAAATATATTATGAATGTATAAACTAAAAAAGTAAGTAAGTACAAAAAACAACCTTTAGTTAGATTTTTTCTTTGTCATTAATTCGTCATGCGATAATTGACAGTCCTTTTCATTAAGAGTTCGTCATAAATTTAGAATATTATCCCATAATATATTATACTTTTTATGCACCATATCCCATAGGCCTTTTAGGGTTATTATCCTATGTGAACTTTAAAAGCGAATCAATCATCATCAATAACTATACAGTGATCGTAATTTAGGGGCTAGAAACATCAGCTCGTGGGATTCTGGTCGTGTACGCGAAGGGTGTAAAATACATATCCTGTACACCTGTTAAATGAACCTGTCACGAATTGCTCAACGGAATTACGAGGATGCCAACTTGCAAATGAAATATACATGTTTGATGCACGTTTGTTCGGCTTTGTTTATGGAGTATAAATGTATAAAATGTATAATAAAAATAATACTTCGAATTCAAACCACACACACAGCATTCTAAGTTCTAACTCAGTGCTATATAGTCCGTACATTTAATATTATAGTAAGTATAATATTTACATAGATAGTAACTTTATCTATGATTTTTATGGAACAAAAAGCACTGAGGAAATAGTTTCGTGCTGGTATAATATTGTAATGGATAAAGTAGAGTATAATATTATATACATACTATCTAGTATATCTAATGAACTAAGTTAAAAATGTTCTTTAGATTTTGTTAGCTTTTAAAACACGTTAAGGCGATATACTGACTGTTCTATTTACTTATACCTTTCCCTTGTCAGACGTCGACATTTAAGTACACTTCACAGAGCGATTTCCATATTATTTCCGACCACCCCCTCTCAAAGTCAACTTTTCTGCATATCATTACAGTTTCTTATCTCCATGAAATCCTACCGAAAATAAAATAAATTGGTTCAGTGAAATAAAAAAATCCTTATAGTTACTATTCCGATAAAGCCCTTATAAATTACAACTCAATGACGTATCAAGTCCTTAAATCTTGTCATGATGATTATTTTCTTTGAAATTAGTCTGTAATTAAATTATATTTATAAATTCTTAAATGACGTATAATTTATACTTAAAAAATATTGTATTTTAATTTTCCAAATTAAATAAAAAAAATGTAATCTGCTGGAAATTATCATTAAATAAGTAGTATGTCAAATTATTTTAAATTAATTTAACTTTCCTACTAATTTATAGAGCGTAAAACAAAATTAAGCATTTTTTTGTGACTTGAAATTTTTGAACAGTTACTGAATTTTTACTGTAATTTTATAAAATTTTATTGAGTTACAATAAATTTGATTGAAAAATTATTAAAGAATAATATTTTGAACGGAAATTTCGATTGAGGTTTTGCGTGTATATGCAAAGGAAACCCGTGAAATATAAAGCTGATATTTTATTACCATTATAAACTTTAGTTTAGCAATATAATTCTGTTTAAATGTTTACTGCGAACTAATTTCCAAAAACATATACGACGATAATTTTTTATCGGAAATTGCCGCACAATAGTTCGATACAATTTATTTTTATTACATTGCGTTTCCCTTTTCATTTTAACCATCAACATTTTATGTCCCGACCTTTACTTTTTACACCGTTACGGCGCTTTTTATACATATAATGTACATGGACGGTTTCCAATAGTATTAAACGTACTATACTGCAGCAGCAGCACAGTATTATATACCGAGGTGATGGCGGTGGCAGTGGCGGTGGTGGCGGTGGCGATGACGGTCGCGGATTCCGACCAAACGTCCGGTATTGTTTCCTCGCCCTTTCTTGCGGCGTGGGTTTGGACATCGGATACTCGCCGCCGCCGGTGCTCGCCGGAAATATAATCGGCGTCATCTGCCTCCTCGCAGGAAGCGACAAAAAAAAAAAAAAGGGTTATCTGGGTGTACATCGGACTATATACTATCTCTACACGCAAACACACACATATACACACGCGCACACATTAGACGTGTTCCGGTTTACCAATATCATCGCGGGGTAATACAATTCCGCGTGTGATATTAATATATTGTTTTCACTGTGTGACAACTTGTGTGCGGTATTATTATTATTATTATCGTCATCGCGTACTACTCGTACACGACGATAATTACACACAGTTTTCGGTGAGCCCGTGGGAAAATTATACATTGAATTATATAATATACAGTGCGTATACTTACATATTATACGGATATAGTGGCCGTATATCGTTCGATGGGGTAGTTTTGTGTGATGTGTATGCGCGGCGGGAGAGTGCCGGGCGGGGTGAGAGAGTGGGTGGCTGCGGCAATCAATCAACGGTAAACTATTTCCTACGCAGTGCGGAGCTTGTCCTGACAAATGCACACACACGTATAATATTATATGCGCGCACGCACACGGACGGGGCCATGGGAATCGACACGTAATCAACCGACGAGGGGTGCCTCTCGCATAACAGGTGTAAACAAAAGTTTTGTATTTTTAACATAATATTTGTTCGGTTCATTTTTTTTTTAATCGTGTTAGAAACTTGTACCATACCTTCACATCCAATAATTTTCCCATATATCTACATTATGTGTCAGTATCCGATAAGTAATTAGCGTCCAAACTTCAAATACCAGTAGATAATAGATGTACATTATCATTATGTGCGTGGTCGTATAATACAGGTACTTGCTACTTATGGATATTATTATTTTATATTATAATTTTTATTGTTACATCATATAATATTTAACTTCAAAATGATGTCAGTTAGGTGATTGACGTACTTGTTCGGGGAATTTAAATGTTTCGATAAATTATATTGTCAAATTTACCATGTTTGTAAAACAATAAAAAAGGGTAAATACCATTGTATTATATTTATTTAACACTTGATATTTCGATGAATTTTTGAATGGCATTTAATTGTACACTATATTTTATTCTAGAAATATACTTACATGTGAAATTTTAATTTTATTCATAAGCGAAATTTGTTAGGAGTGCACGAGAGTGCAATAAATCTTCCCTTTTGGAGAAGATAACCAATACTATTGGTCTTTATATAACACCAAAAAATAGGATTTAAGGTTGAAAAAGAAAAAAATAATAATGGTATATAATTATGAGTACAGGTATAATATATTCCAATACAGTTTAATTTTGTCAATGTCCGTTTTAGATTCTGAACACTCCGATGAATGTATTTATTTTTTTTTTGTTATTATGTCTGTGTAAACTGTAAACTATAACTCGTTGAAATATGCTTTAATTTAAAATTTCAGGGGTGGTTTCTGAGGGGAAATTTAATATCCTTGGTGCATTATAGAAGTTAAGTTTCTAGAAGCTTAAGAAAAAATCAGGATAAACGACAAAAAAGTGATAGAAAACGGGAATTTTTACGCAAAACCAGTTTACGACAAAATAAATTTAGGTAATAATAATTATAAAAGGAGTTGAGCGTTGGTCAATTAAAAAAAATTTGTCTGAAGTTTAATTTTTTACGAAATCAAATATTCACGTGTAAAATAACGATTATTTACAATCAAATAATTTCAGATTTTTGTTATTATTAAAAATGACTATAATCGTAGAAACATAAAACATACACCGGTTGTTTAAATTGCCATTTTCTGTACATGATTTAATTTTGAGGTATTTAGGTCATTAAAACATAAAACGCCTTTTTTACCACCCAGTGGAAAATATATATCCAAGGCTGATAAATCATCCCCATTTAAAATCGTTTTTCGTATACAATGATACCTATAATTGCATTCAAATTTAACTCACTCATTATTGTGACCTACGCTATGTCCTAGGTCCATAACCACTGTAAAGCAAAGCATTACCCACTTGACCATCTTTTTTTTTAGATTCTGTATGGAGTGATAAATGTATTGATTTTACAACGATGTGTGTGTATTTTTTTGTGTCTGTCACCTCGTTTTGGAGCAGTAAAAGTGCTTCGATTTTAAAAAATGAGCCCTGTTTCTGATAGGAAAGTGAATCTAGTTGGTAGTTTGGGGGGTCAAAAGTAAAAAATTTACAACAGTTTTCAAAAGCGTCAGAGAGAACCCTAATAAAGTAACAGAAAAACAGGAATTTTCACGCAAAACCAGTTTTCGACCAAATCGATTTTTTTTTTATGGTTGTAATTCAAAAACTAATCACTGTAAATACTTGAAATATTCACCAAATGTTAATGTCAGTGTTATCTATATATAGTTAAATTTTCAAAAAATTTTAACTTTTTTTGAGTTATTTATAAACCACTGAAATTTTCGATTTTTTTTAAAGTGTCGATAAAAAACTTTTGGATGACCAAAAAGTTTTGAAAATTTAATACAAGGTTCCTTATGAATTGTTTTTATTGTAGCTAAAAAAAATTAAAAATCGTTAGTCACAATTTTTTTTTATAATTGTTTATAGTTCAAATTTTTACGAAATCTGTCGAAAACGCGAAAATTTGCAAGTAATTTTGAAGTTGAAAAATCATAAAATTTATTGTGTTAATAACTATAAGGATTGAAAATACAACACTAAGTTTTTGATAAGTTTTCCTTCAAGTATCTATAGAGAAAACTCGAATCATCATTATAGGAAAAATAAGTGCGTTTGAATTTAAAATTTTTACGAAATATATGATTTATCCCAAATGATTTTAAATATTTGTTATTATTCAAAAAGTATAAGTCGTAGATACTTGAAAATTTCACTAGTTATTTAGATAAGCATTTTTTTTACATGATTTAATTTTCAAAATATTTTGACTTTTTTTGAGCTATTTATAGACAACTGAAATTTTCAATTTTTCTGAAAAAATATTTTTGAAGTGTCGATAACATTTTTTTGGCCCTATCAAAATACTTGA
>VUJU01001539.1:0-54577 GCA_009835225.1 Aphis craccivora | reverse complement strand
TGGTATGATATATACAACCAATCAGAGATGGAGAACGTAACACATGGTAAAAAGTGGGGGATATGCGTATCACAAAGTTGCTGACATACCTATATATTTTGTCATGCTTCTCCCGACTCCCGGCCGATTTCGCGAAAACGGCACGGAGTGGGGAACGCAATCGCTGCATCGCGCCAATAAAATCGTATATATAATTCACAATAATCGTGTACAAAAAAAACGTATATAATTCAAATAATTGTTAACGAACATAAAATAAAAGGTAAAATTCATGTGTCGAAAATGATCACATAGGGCGGGAGGACTGACCAGTAAAGTTTTGACAACCGGACCGGTGTCGCCACAGTCTTCATGACAGCGACTATAACTGCAGATGAGCAGAATAGCCAGAATATGTCTGAATGTCTGATATATTATATTATATTATTATAACCGATTATGGCAGTGGACGGCGCAGTCATGGAACTAAATAACAAAACATTGTTTTTACATTGAAAAATGACGTCAGCCGCTAGTGAAGATGTTCAATCACTTTGCGCGGCATTATTCAAATTTAACACATCCCTTACAGTCTACAGAGACCTACTCAACACCTACTATACAAATACAGCATTTTTATTTTTATTTAATTAATATTTGGAAATAAAACTGTATTACAAATAAATATTTACACATTCACTTATCATTATATAACATGTCACGTCTGATTGTATACTATTTAAGTATGAATATAGTAATTTAATGTCTTAATTATTTTATTTAGAGAATAACTTATATACAGTGTACACATTATTATTGTTTTGAAATATATAAATTACTATTTGCCTAAAATCTGACTATTTATTTTACTTACCAAGTCCTTTACTTAAATATTATTATATAATTTCCTTAATAAATACCAATACGCATATTACTCAGATTAAAGAACTCTATACACTTTACATGTGTAGCTTAACAATCTTAAATTTCTATTATGGTTCGACTGTTCAGCTTTCACTCATATAACTTAGGTGACTAAGATTAGTAAGATTCAGTGACAGTATTCCTTACAAAAACTAGATCATAATATTATACTGTATATAATATGATCATATACTAATAATATTATAAGTCCATGTATATGATCTAAGCGGTATTCACATAATAAGCGATAAAGCCATATTAATAACAAATAAAAATCCTATTTAGCCATGTGCAAGATGTATTGATCAATACACCTTGGTCATGCGCTTGACATTTCATATAATCGTTATATGTTATATTCTGTGTGTTAACTTAGAATATACGAGTGTATATATACATTATTATACAGCACGATAACTTTAATTATTTCAAAATCCATTAATGTTTATGAAAATATTTTCTTTTATAATTTCCATTCAAATGAAAACGTTTTTTCAAAAACTTTATTTTTTATCTTTTTAATTTTTTACTTTTTTGAACAATAATATACATTTTTATTTAAACATTATGATGCAGAATATTTTACAGAGTATTTCAATGTCTAAAAATCATTAGAGAAACATTTTTAACTCAAGTCGACAATATTACAACATGAATAACATTTTTATTTCTAAACAATAATCTAAGATTAGGAGTTTATTGAAATTAGGATTTTTTTCAATGCAACGAATCGTAAAACAATCAATTTTTAGTACCTACATCCGGCCACATGGTCTTATTAAGTAGGTAATGACTTTATAATGACCTTCCATTTGGAAAATGGTATCAAAAATAAAATAATAAGTACATTCTGCAGAACATGTTAAATTGAATTAATTTTATAATCGTTTAGTTTAAATTATAATAAAGAAATAATATGGGTGAATTTATGAGCACATAAATAATAAACAGTCCTTAACCTTAAAAATGCAAAATACAATAATTTATTAAGACATTATAATTTAACAGTACAAAAAGCATTATTCATAATACAATATCTTACAATGTCAACAATAAAGAATTATTAAGTAAACCTTAAAGTATATTTATTATTTAATAAAATGTTTTGAAATAGTTATATTATATACAAGTCATAAATTATATTGTTTAAAAAATATAAATTAAATATAATTGAATAATCTTCAAGGAAAATGTAATACAAAGTATAATTTAATCAAAAAAATGTTGAATTATTAACATCACTTAATTATAAATTATATTATGTCTAAAACATTTTTAGGCAGATTAGGATCAGTAGCATCTTCTATTTCTTGATCATTGATTTCTAATTTTACTTTATTGTCTGTTACTTCTTCGTTCTCTTCTTCGTCAACACTTAAACTAGCCATTTCTTCCAGAAGTTGGGGATCAATTTTTAAAATCTATCAAGCAGTATACACATTAATAAATGATTAGTATGTATAAAATATAGCTAGAAAATTACATACCCCATCAGGATTTAATGTCTCATATTGATGTTTTAATGTTTGTAGTTCAAAATCACTGGAGCTACAAGCTGCTTTTAATTCATTTAACAATACAATTTCATTACGTAAATCATTGTAATTTTGACATATTTCTTCAGTTGGTATGGGATTTAATTCTAAAAAAAAAAAAGTAAATTTTAATAAAATATAAATATAGTTAATTATACTTATAATATGTATAACTAATTTAAATACATTTCAATACATACTAATTTTTAGTGATTCTAGTGCCTGTTCAACATTTTTGACTTTTTTTTGACTGACATTAGCTGGTATTTTCATCCTTTGAGAACGAGTAGACACGCCACTATTTTTAATGTCCGGAAATTTAATAGTAGTAGCTTCAAAATTCTAAAAATGAACATTTTAATAAAATTATAGGATTAAAAATAAATCAAACATTACATTTGGATCAACTCGGGTTGGCCTGACTGGAACAGTAGGACGTTTACGGTGATGAGTTGTTTTTTTGTCAATTTTCAAACTTTTACGACTATCATTTTGCTTATCAACAGCACTAATTAATTTTTGTAGATCTTGTGTTTTACGGTCTCTATCACGTTTCCGAGCTTCAATCTTTCTCATTTCTTGTATTAACATTTGTTCCTCCTCAATCTAAACATTGTCATTTAAAAAATAATAAATATCTATAAAAATGTACAATGTTGATGTATGTTTAAAATACTTGTTTAGGAGTTCTACTATAAAGTCTTTCAAGTTGTTGTTTTCTACGAGTTTCATGTTCAGCATCAAACATTTTTGATTCATTGACATTACCTCCTCTAATCTAAATAAATAAAACACAAATTATATGTAAATATAATTCAAATATTGGTTTTTGTTTACAACCTTAGTCAGCGTATTACACACTGAATAATATCTATCCTTAAGATCCTCAGTAGATCGCTTAACAGCGTTCTCATAATCTCCGAGATTCCATCTACCTTGAATGATTATAAAACGTAAGTCAAACAATTCACACATGTCAAAAAGACGATCAGTTTCTTCTTGAGTCCATGTTTCAGATACTAAATTTTCTTTATATTCAATATCCGTATACTTGGGAATTTCTATTTTCTATTTAACAATAATAATGTATTTATACATTGTGTAAGTAAACAATATTTTTCACAAATAATACCTTATTAAACTTGGCAAATGGGTATTCTTTTCCTTCATCTGCAACTCTCCGCCAATGATAAAAAGGAACACCATCTTTCCGAGCTGGGTTGATAAAAGGAGCCCATACCCAAGGGCGCACACGTCGCATACCCAATCTAGCTTTTTGGAGCTTATAAGTAGGACCTAAACAATTATATGAAGACCATTAACAATCTGAAATAAACTTAACCAAATCAAATAAACTAATTACCTGTTTCGGTTTCAATAACAGGTGGCACATCCTTTTTATCATTATACAGTAAGGCAAACACTTCACGAGCCATTCCTTCTGGTCTACGGTTCTGACGATTACCCGATGGTAGTGAGATTTTCTTCTTCTGCGTACCAAGTATGTCTTCTTTAGATACCTGAGGAGCAGATCCCCGTTCTATATCCAAAATATCACGAATATCTTCAGACATCTTGAACGATTGAAGTTGGCCAAGTATTGGCTAATATAGTTGGCCTAGAGTTCACTCTAGAAGTTTCTATAAATAATAATTTGTATAACATAAAATAATTTTAATACAGTCTTATACTCTTTTTAATGTTGTATCTGAAGTATTTAGTATTTACTATTTATATTGCTTAAGATAAAATATTTGTAATATTATCTCAAATCTATGATACTGTCAAGTTTATCAGTTTATGTTTATCCCGATATTATATATTATTATATGAGTACAGTTCGGCACCGTGATAAGGAATTATAGATGACCAATACCAACCATCAAGAATTGTAAAATTCCATTACGACGTTTGAGTATATTATGAATTTTCCACCCTGATACATTTACAATGGGACCTCGCTGCGCTCACTCAAAACGAAAATATCCCCCGATTCTCTATGCAGCACCACCTGAAGGCTGAAGTAAATCACAGGATTAAAAAAACGCATTTTCTGAATAAATAAATATATAATGGGAGTTTTTAATATTTTTATATTTCAAAGTTGTACACTTGCATTTTCGTCCGGACCACACCAATAATAATAAATCTGCCTGTTATCACGGGGCCGAACTGTACGATGCCCATTTATTATCTATATCTGTGATTACCATAAACCATAGACCAGATATATACAATTTTTATACATATACAGGCTGTATCAGATAGATATGACTAGAAAAAAAAATGATGCTAATTAAACGTACAACAAAAATTGTGAAAATTATATATTTAATAAATAATTTTAAGAAATATACTAATTTCAATAATATTTTGAAAGAAGTTATAAAGCTCCAAATTAATTTATGCAAAAAAAAAAAAAATAAATAAAAAAATATTGATATTTTAAAAAATTCTAAAAAATAAACTAATTTATTTAGATAAATAGTTTTACCATCAAAATTTTTCTTTTAATTAAATTAACAAATTGGCTATTTTGAATTTTTCCAATAAAAAATTAATTAAATTTTATTTGTTTTATTTTTACTAATTTTAGTAGTATTTTTTACTAATTTTAACTTTTATATTGTACGTGTAGCGCAAGTGTCTCTTAATAATAAGCAAAATAAATATTAAAAAAATATTAATAAGAGCAAAATTTATTCTAAAAGTCAGTTCTATCTGTTACACTCTGTATATATATATTGGTTATTATGATGTTTTATCAATACAAACAATGATAATAATGATAATAAACTTGCAAATAATCACGGACTAAGAATATATTCAAAATTTAATAGTAATATAGTATATAATATGGTATACTATATTATATTATATAGTATTATATAATTTATAATTTTAATTTTGCACTAACGAGTAACGACTGATGTGAAACTATATTGTATAGTTATTTATATTGTTTTTGATGTTCATAATAATTTATACAATATGTCTTGAGCTATGCATAATCCATTATCGATACATAGGTACCTATAGAGGTGGTTATTTGGATTTTGAAGATGGAACAGCAATACTTAATGTGTATGTTAGGAAAATAGATTATTTCAACCACCCATTGATTATCTTAAGTTGTTAGATGAATATAAGTTTATTAGATGATTTTGTTGAACAATATTCTCTGTAAATAGAGTTCTAAACTAAAAAATCGATTAACTAAAAATTCCCACAAACTAGTAAGTTAACCTATTAATATAATTGTATAACCATATCTGTAACTTTATTTGTATACATTATATATATAAGTTTACACTTACATCCATGTATTGAATTAAAATTATTAGAAATATGTATGCTAAGGTTGTGACAAAATCAAATATAATGTTCTAAAAATATAATAATTATATCAAACTATCTGTACAATTTCTCGTTTAACAATAAATTAACATTATTTGTTTTAGAAATAATTCCATTTCCCATTGCTGTTAACTGAGATTTTTGCTATTGGGAATTTTTTAAACATAGATAGCAGGTGTGTTGCAATAGCATAGTGACTGTTGGGCTAATTGAAAAATGATTCAGTTAATAATTTCATTAAATAATAAATCTTGAATAGATTTTTTATGTATACTTATGTTCAGGTTTGGGTAGATTCAGCTAGTCATCAAGTTATACTCGATGATCTGGGCTCTATGTTAATGGATAGATAAGTAATAAACTCAATCGGTCTAATTTATTTTAAAGATTTTTGGAATAGTAAAAAAGCTTAAACTTGGTGGGTTAATACTTACCCTATCAGACACTGCCTATGTTATAAGTTATAATATTAACTGAAAAAGTTCCATTTGTACAGTTTCTACGAGTATACTATTATAATATTAACATAGTAATTATCGTTTATTTTTAAAAGTAATAACTAATAAGTATGTATGAGTTTATCTGAAACTTCTGCAAAGATAATGGAGCTAGTTTCCAAAGTCATAAGGGTCATAGTTAAAAAATTTTTGATTTTTCAACTTCAAAATTACTTGCAAAATCTCGTGTTTTTGACAGATTTCGTAAAAATGTGAACTATAAACGCTTATAAAAAAAAAAAATTGTAACCAACGATTTTTAATTTTTTAGCTACAATAAGAACAACTCATATAAGGAACCTTGTATTAAATTTTCAAAATTTTTTTATCGACATTTCAAAAAAAAAAAATTCTCATAAAAATCTAAAATTTCAGTGGTCTATAAATAACTAAAAAAATGTCAAAATTTTTTGAAAATTTAACTGTGTACACTGTATATAGTTAACACTAACATAAATATTTGGTGAAAATTTCAAGTATTTATAGTGATTATTTTTTGAATTATAACAACCATATAAAAACATCGATTTTGTCTAAAACTGGTTTTGCGTAAAAATTCCTGTTTTTCTGTTACTTTTTTAGGGTTTTACCTGACGCTTTTGAAAACTATTGAAAAGTTTTTACTTTTGACCCCCCCCCCAAAGTACCATCTAGAATCTAGATTCTAGATTCACTTTCCTATCAGAAGTAGAGGCTGAGCTTAAAAATCGAAGCACTTTTACTGGTGACAGACACAAAAAAAAATTTAATAAATAAAAAAAACTTTATTGAATTTAATACAATATTAGCTAGTATATAGTGAAAGTAATTACGTATAAACATTGCCAATAGAAGCGACATTTTATTCTGTACCCCCTTTAGATCTTCGAATAAAGATAGCTGTGTCCTGTGCGGCTGTGCAGATTTATAGGAGTGAATAATGAGTGAACCTAACCTAACCTATAAATTATTTATTTACGTATACCTTATAATATTGTAATTTATGACAATCAAGTATAGGTATTTTATAGTTTAATAATCAATCGTTGAAATATACTATTTTAATTTTCCTAGAATCAAGAATTCATTATGATTAATTTCCATAATAAACATTAAAAACAAATTTACATTCATTGCAATATAAATTTATATAATTAGGTATGGTTACCGAATAACTTATCCAGAATTGAATGCGAAGCCCGTCCTGGGTATAAAATATGATTATTTTCGTACGAGTTATTCGAATACATTTTGGCTTTGGCATTTCGTTGCTGAACGGTTTCACTGTGTATTTTTAGAAATCAATCGAATAATATTAAATTGTTTTCAACAATTATATCCAAAACGCCATGCCCAAAACTAGACCGATATGCCATACAACAAACTACAAAGTAACAACCGTATAATACGACAACACTTGTAGGGCAGCAGTCACGGATATACGTGAGTGGTGACTGGTGAGTACGTGACACACTGACACGTGAGTACCGAGTACGCCCGACGCCGTACAGCCCGTGTGGTATGTATATTACAATATAGTACCTATCTGAACAACTATTGGTGGGGGGACTACATGGCGCGGGTTGACGTTATTGTACAAAATTATTTTTGGCTACCGGTTACGATTCTAGGTCAAAAATTCACCGTAAAAATATCTAAATAAAAAGTGTGTGCAGAGTACGGAATATCAGTATCCAGTACTAGGTACCATACAATTGTTATTTGAGTAGATTTTAAAAAATATATATAAAAAGGTTCTTATTTATTATAATAATATATAAATTTATATTCCATCGCTGTCGATAAATAATATAAACTCAAATCTACTTAAACTATAAATGTAAGTAATTATTGAGATTAGAAAATGGAAACATAAAGTGTGATTTCATCAGGCGCAGATTCAATGATAGGGGGTGTGAGGGGCGCCCCCCCCGTTGGCCGTATCGAAATGTGTAAACCTATTTGATTTACTTAAATTTTATATTTTGTATAATCCTGTATGTAAATGTATCGTATTATTCAGTCACAAATCTTCGTTTTTTTATTTGTATAACATAAATTTATAAATTGTTGATAATTGTAGGTACCTATTAATATTATTCTGACTGATGAAGTTTATGAAAAAAAGTAGGTATTCATTATAATTAATAAGAAATTATTGCATAAAGTACTGTTACATATATACATAGGCGTGCGCAGGGGGTATGCAGAGTATGCAGCTGCATACCCTGAACGAACACAGAGCCTCACACATACCAAAGACCATTTTTGAATATCCCTCCATTGCCCTTCCCCTTGTCCGCATAGTGGCAGACTGGCAGCATTCTGCATACCCTGGAAAAGAGGCCTGCGCACGCCTATGCATATATATATATATTATATAATCCTATTTACCAGTAGGTTTCTAAATAGTAAATAGGTAGGTACCTACCTATTATACATCATAAAGACATTTTTTTAATCCGCCCCTCTCGTTAATGTAGGCTGGATCTGAGTCTAGATTTCTTTATATGCCTTAACTTAGATAATAAATGTAGGTATAGGTATCCATTTTATAATATTTTTAGTTTTTCCAACTGGCAACCTGTATTTTTTTAATATAGAATGTTTATGGCCTGATACATGATACAATATTATGGTCAATGATACGCGATTGTAGCAATTGAAACTTCCACAAAACTATAAAATTTCATTTTCATAACTTATAAGTTATAAGCATAAGGCATAACTGTTTGAATAACAATATTATATTATATTAAGATAATAATATATCACACTATTACTACTCAGTGCTTATACTCATTACTCAAGTGTCAAGTCATTAGTCATGTTAATACATCTACAATTAAAATATTTCATAAGTATCTAAAATCTAAATTTGGTCTTTGATTATTCGATATAATTATTCTATATAGTCTTTGTAGATAATCTACATTTTACAATAGGTAGGTACTTAATACTAGTTATTATCTACGCAGTACATTAATAATTTGAATCTATCTGCAAACAAATGTATATAATAGATTATATGATTTATCACTAGGTACCTATTATTATAATATAGGTAGGTACATAAAGCTAAATTAATAAATTGGATTTTTTTAAATATTTCCAAAAAAACAAAATCATATACCGCGTTATAGTGATTTTACTAACCCCATAGGGGCCAAATAATTTTTTACATCCAATGGAGTATTTAGGATTTTTTCCCTAGGGGAAGAGAGGACATGTAATACTGATACACATTATGTATTTATCCAGAGGCCAGAGCCCGTACTGACTCGAATCAGACACGAATAGATACTTTGTAACGTGATAACTTATAATATTATAAACTAAAATACTTTGCCAAAATTACATAATATAACCCTGAAGAGTTACACATTTTTTACTTGAATGAAATGTATCCATCTGTTACAAATATTAATGACATAGGTATAATGGTATAAACATATCTTATGTATAGTTATAGTACTTATCTACTGGGATGTTCCCATAGGGTATATACTACATAATATACGCCGTACAGTCTCAAGATTTTTTTCCAATAATATGAATATACTGCTCTCAAGTCTCAACTCTCAATCGATTTGCGATTTTAACTCTCAAAATGTTTTTACAAAATGTCAAAATTATAAGTATCAAGTATACTGCATATACTTAAATCATATACAAAGGAAAAAACAAAATTAATTTAACTAAGTAATTTTACCATATTTACGTCAATTATTTATGACTGAAAGAGTCTTTTTACTTTTTAATATTTGTAAAGATTGACGAGGTATAATATAAAGAGGATATGTAAAAGAATCTGATTTAAATATTGTCCATATTATTGAAACGCTCTTTACCGGCTTTACTCTTATAACCCATAAGAAAAATATTGTTATTGTATTAAATGTTTATATTTTGGTATTTGATGATTTAGTATACTCTCAAAAAAATTATTGGAAAAACCTCCACTTATCTATCTTTTTTTCTGGAGCCTAAAGGTGATAATTAGAGGTTTTCCAGTTCATCGGGTACCTATATTAAATTCACCACAAAGGTATGATGATTATGGTGGACAATCATCACGCCTTTCTTCATATATAATATAATAGGTATATGTTTCATCACGCATTGATCACAGCTGTAAGCACGGATTTATATTATAAGTTTAAATTAATCAATCTGCAATCAAAACTATACCAAAACACAAAATTCAATTTTCCATTTTTTAGAATTCGCTTATGTAGTTATGTCGATTATTTTATTTGGCATAGATACAAGTAAATCATTTTTATATTTCCATTCCAATAAGACAAACCAATTTAGTCTTTTTCACCCATTCGTGATTTTCCAACTAACTAGTCCACGTCTATTAGGTATATTATATCTTATAGTTATACTTAGACTTAGTTATAACTTAAAATACTATAATTTGATATGGTACATAATATTATATTATTATATATTAATATGATATACTTATCGCCTATGTATAGTAACTAATAGTGTACCGCCTATACATTTAATCATTTAAAATAATATTTTGTTATGTTTATTTACTCAAAACCGACTTATTTGATATTTATTTTGAACATCAACCATACATTATTATTGTTATATATTTGACGTTCGTCAACAAAATTCTCGATACTCATATGTTTTTTTCTGCATTATAAAAACATATCCACCCATCACCTACCTATATACCTATGTATTAATAAAAAATAAATAAAGGTAAATGAGGATTCATCTCATATACATATATATACCACCTCCGTAAATACGCAAATACGCCACTGCAGGTCCCATTATCGACTATTGCGTTATAATAAAATATTACCTATATTATATAGGTCGTCATACACTATTCGCGGTAATATTTACGATGTAAACTATACATAACACAAAGGATTCAACAGCTGTTGAATTTAGCGTGTGAGTATGTACATGTACAACATCATAGTTTCGTTATATAGTAGTACATACCCGGTCACGACTATTCAGACCCGCTACACAGCCTTATAGTATGTTTAAATCCGAAGTCGGAAGTGGCTTCGGTTTACTAATCAGCATTGAGTAGGTAATGACTGATCGTGGAGTCGACGACCCCGTGGTTTGTGTTCGAGTGTGGGTAGAACGGGTAGATTGGTGGGTGGTACGGAGAGTTATTTCCTACGGACCGCTCAAGACCATTTCGCCAGGGTCGGCCACCCCTGTTGTCTAGTTGCCTACCGACTATTATTGTGGCAAGTACCAAGGACGACGTCAATTCGTTTCCGCTACAGACGCGTACGTCGTAACGGCGGCTACGACCTCTGCCGGCGGCACTGGGAAACGAATATATTATACCTATTATTATAATGTATTGTAATTATTTATAGAAGTCAACTCTGTCTAGAATTATATTATAGTGTATCATAACATCAATGTCGTTGCTTCGCACCGTTCATTCGTTTGAAACGATTAATATTCCCTAAATCGGCCCCAATTACGATGTACGATTTTTGTTTGTTTTACAGACGCTGCTATACAACAGCAGCAGCTACACTAGTGTAGAACATTCACGTTTCGATTTTTTTTCACCAAAAAATGAAATAATTCCGGCGGGGTCAAACGATTATGATTATGTTTTTAAATTATCGTCACTGGCCGTCGGCGAAAGAACGAATCGTTACGGTTCGCGTTACCCATTTTCGCACGATATATAACCCGATAAACCGTGTCCGTGTGCTTAGTCATTGGGTCGTCGTGACGTCAGCAGCAGTGGTGACGACGGCGGCAGCAAAGCGCGGCACGACGGCGGCTGCGGAGACCGTAAAATCGTTAGGTGGGGGAGCGCCGCCAACAACGACCGACACGCACACCCCGCCCGGTCCTGCCCGCCCACTCCCTTGACACCGTCACCGTTCCCACTCGTAACGGTGACGGGCTGGTCGACGACGACGCCGCCGCCGCCGCCTCGCAGCCGGAGCAGCAGCAGTCATCATTCCCGAAGTTTCGGTTCCGTACGTTTGGCGATGTTATTTAAAACCCCGGACTGGTAACGGGAAATTCGTTCGTACTGGTATGTGTACAGTTTTTGGCAGTTTTTCCGTTGATTTAACGACGTCTACTTCCATGGTCATTCATCGAGCACTGCAGGTAAGTGCGCACGGCTTTCCGCTAACCCATCACGAAGTCCGCGCGAATCGTCGCATAGACGTTGTAAATTATTATAATATTAACATGACGTACGCTATAATGATGTTTGCATTGCGGTCGTCTTCGGCATTGCAGGCTACGGTCGTTATTTCAATTAGGTAGGTAGGTAGACTGACTGACTGACGGACGGACGTACAGACCACGAGTACACGATGTTTGCGACGGGCGGAAGATATAGTTCGCGCGAGCCGCGTCACGATCGCGCGAAACGTTCTTGCAATGGCGTTTGGCCATAAATAGAGGTACGTACGGGCCGTCGACGGTCTTGAGGGGCGGTCGGACGACGGCCGTACGTACGTACGTATTTTGTGGCATGATTAGTTTTGTGGGGAGGGGAGAGAATAAGAAGGATCGAGGTGGCCTGCGACCGTTGTGGCGGCCGTCGACCACGTCTTGCCGTCTCAGTCTCTGGGCAGTTGGTGGCGAGAGCTGCCATCACGCACGATCAACTACGACAGTACTGTCGTAACAATAATATTTTTATACTAAGCACAAAAATATTATCGTCGTTCAATTTTGAATTTTCCTAGGGGCCATTCTACATTCGACATCGACGTCCGATCAACAAACATTGTATTTTACCGTATACCATATTCCATAATATTATCGGCAAGTATATTATAATATATACCCTGCGATTGTTTATATACCTATTTATTACGATTGTTAAACCGTCGGGTCATGTGTGACCGATGAGATCCTGGGTCCGATCTCGAGTTTCACCGATGATAAGCATGTTGTTCTTCTGAGGATTATTGTTTGTTGTTATCTCTGTAATGTCTAGTGTAAATTCAGGAGAAATGGTTTCCTAACGATGTAGCTGAGGAGAGTTTCAAAAGGACCTTTTTCTTAGCTCTCTTGCATTCAAATACTGTGTTCTAGTAAATTGCCACAACCATAAACAGTACAAATTATATTAATGCAATATCTAGGAATATGATAGTCATATGAGAGATTATCTATTAGTGGTCTGCAGTAATACGAGTTATTGAGAGTTATATTGAAGGCATTAATGTATCCATGTGCTGTTTATCATTCCAATACACCTATCAATATATTTAAATAGTTTTTGTAAAATATAATATATCCTAGGTATATTCACTAGAATGATTTTTACCTGCACTTACTATAGTTATTATATCAATATACAAAATGTATTCATTCTGAATTATTATTGTAATTTATAGTTAATTTGTAAATTTTATAGAAACATGTTACCTAGTTAGTGATTAGGCATTAGTATATGTTATTTATGTATATAAACATACTTCTAACTTTTATAAAGACAAATAATTAATACTATAAATGACTTTCTTGCCTATGTATGTTATAATAAAAATAGAGAGTACCTAACTAGTAAAAGTAGGTTGTATAATCATGTAGGTAATTAGTTTTGGTTGTCTGATACTCTGATGTTTTTGAAGTGAAATCAGTTTGAAATTCAAAGTCTAAAAATTATTTTGGTAGTTTAATAGCTGGTACATATACCTTAAATCACATTTTTGTAGCATTTATTTCATTAATATTGGACATTTAAATTAGTTGTATTTTAAAAATTAACATTCATTATTGAATTCCGTTTCTTATTTTTATTGACTAATAAATTGATTTATTAAATTATTTTCTTACAAAACTATAGAGCCTTAGGTATTTTAGTTTAATTTAAATTATTATAATACGCTCATATTTTGTCATTTAATATTTAAAATTGATATATAAATAGATTTGAATTGGTGTTTAAGGTCAGTAAGATTAAAATACTCAGTACCAATTGTGTTTGTACTCTACAAATTAAGTGCCTATTACTGTATTGTTATCTAGTTAAAAAAAGTATATTAATACTATGAACTACATTTTAAGTTTTATCATAAAAATTATTTTTGCATGATATTAACAAAAAAATTGACTCTTAGTGGTATTTTGTTTAAACATAGGTAGATAGTTATTTTTATTCATTTTGTAAACTGTTTATGAATTAAAATGACACCCTTTACGTCATAATGATTTTGTTGCCATAATACTAAAGAAGCCATAGGCATTTTAAATTGTGTGTGTCATAACAATATGAAAACAACAACACATTTTAAAACTAAATTATAGTTATTTTTAAACTTTGAATTAAAGTTAATTATGTAATGGGATTCAAAAAGTACTTAATAACAAATTTAAGTTTCCCTTTGGATTATTGTTTATTTATATTCCATTGAGTTGTAGGTTCATTAATGATTTTTTTTAGATTAGTCAACAATTTACACGATAAATGACTAACTCCTATGTTTTATTAAACAAACATTTTAATGTTTGTAAAATTAAACATTTTTTTCCTTTAGGTACTTTTAAATTATAAAAAAATTACTTGATATTTTTATGATTAAATATTAAAATCCACTAATAAAAAATAACAGATTAGTACCTACTCAAGTACTTATTTGAATTAGTACTAATACCTAATAATCTACATAATTATTTTATTTCTTTTTAATTCACCTAGGTATAAAATGTTAGTAAGTTTTTCTCATCACACGTTTTGTGATGGATTAATGAGATTATTTAAAGTACCTATTAAAATTCACTGTACACAATTTTCACACACAATGTAGTTATTAAATCATAAATTGTAATGTTTATATTTGATGTGCAAAGTGATTTACTATTAAAATAATATTAGTTATGACTTATGAATAAACAAGATAATATATTTTTCAGTTACATTAATTACCTATTTTATTTTTTACAACTTGCTTACTGTGCAATACATACTGAATCTTATGACTGTTTAATTTATCCAACTGTAATTGTGTGTAATATAATTTATTTAGAGTAAGTGCATAGGGTTAATAAAAAAAAGGTAGTTTTAACTAGGTACTTAGTGAAAGGACATTTGAGCAAATAGGCTAGTTGAATATTGAATTTAATAGCTGTGATCCACTTAATGAAATGCTTTTAGTTCAGTGTTGTCATGTTCAAAACATGTAATTAATTGTTACTAATCATATGAAATATAAAAATATTTCTACATAGTAAAATAATGTGATTGTAACACAATTTAACAAATTTAATTTGTAAATAATTTATTTAAAAAATATTTACCCACTGAATTCTTATGAAAAATAATTATAATCTATAGGCACATGAACTTTGTCAATAATAGCTTAAGATAAGGAATTTGTCAACACAAAAACTATGATTTATCATTCTTATCTGAAGTATATTTTGTTACAGGTTGTTAAATCTGTAGCAGCCTTTGGTTTCATGGATTTGTCGTTAGACAGCAGTGAATATTGCCAGGCACAACACAATACATTGGATGTGAATGCATACTAAATCATTTTATTTGAATATTATGCTTGCTCGTTGAACACGCATTGATCCTAATCTATCCTTATTGTTGAATCGTTTTCCTCGATAATTTAGTATAATTTGTTGGTCGAAAGAACAAAAACGCCGCTGTTAATTAATGGACTAAAGACTTGATTGTTTTTTGTCTTCAGTTTTCAGTTTGGACTTGGACATTATCTAAACTGTAATTCGTCCTTATATAATTTAATTTTCCTGTTATATATTATAAATCGGCTCAATGAGCAACGAAACTATAATGCGTCAAAAAGACATAAGACCACCACCCTGTGAGATAGATTATAAAGGCATGAGATTTCTAATCACCGATAGACCTAATGATCAGATAATTCACAACTATGTAGCTGTAAGTAATACAAATATTTTAAATTTTAGTTATATCAAAATAAATCAAACTAAATTTTTATTTTTGTATTTTTAGGAATTAAAGAGGCATAATGTCAAACATGTTGTGCGTGTTTGTGAACCAACATACAAAATAGATGAATTGAAAGCAGAAGGTATTATGGTGACAGACTTGGCATATGATGATGGTACATCCCCTGCAAATGAGGTAAATCACTTAATTAAGTATAAATTTGCATATTAAAAGTGGCACATTTTCCATTATATTGTGTTTTATTTTTGTTAGTTGATAGAAGAATGGTTTGAACTATTACGAAATCAATTCCGTACGGACGAGGGCAGCTGTGTTGCTGTACATTGTGTGGCTGGTTTGGGTCGAGCGCCTGTCTTAGTTGCTTTGGCATTGATAGAACTTGGGCTGAAGTATGAAGATGCTGTTCAATTAATCAGAGAGTAATAGACATTACCATACATAATACGTAAAATATTATCATTTAATGTGCTGATTTCTAAGATAAAACATTTTGTTTAGGAAACGAAGAGGAGCTATAAATTCTAAACAACTGGCATTTCTAGAAAAGTACCGGCCGAAATCTAAACTGAAGATAAAGAATGGACATAAGTCTACTTGTTGCATCCAATGAACACATCCCCCATATCTCGGTCATACTAAACTTAAACTAATAATCATTTTATGCATAGCACAAATATAATAATCACCAAAAACACTTAGAGAAACCCATGAACACTAACAATTGAATATGTATTGCTGTTGCGATAAAAGATCTGATAACCTTTCATCTAGTATAGTGCAAAATAATTAGCGTGTTTAAAATAAGATTTAATGAAATTGAAAATTAAATTTAATTTGCTTTTCCCAAAATTTCTTCAACTTTTGCTTTACATCCTAAATAATAGGGCGTTTAGTAATACACTATTAAAGTAACTTATAACAATAATAATAAACAATTTTTTTTTTATTTTTGTGATAAAATAAAACCATATACTGTCAAATAATGCATTTCTTATAACCAATGTCTTCTAAAAAAAAATATTAAAATCAAATTGATATCAATATACAACTAAACTCATTTTATACTTTGATACTATTTTGTTTATTCCATTATGTTCAAAATATATTATAAAAGTGCTTTCAATCACAAAATAATATAAAATTTAAACTTATGGTTAGTTCCAAAAATAATGGAGTAGATGATCTTGTCTATAATCAAACTTTGGAAGTGCAATGAGTTTACTAACTTACCAAAAAGCATACCAGTTATGATTATATAATAAATATTAGCTAATTACATTTTGATTATACTTGTATAATATAATAACTCATTATAATAAATTATCGATGCGCATACATTTCCCCCCGACTATTATTGTGCATTGGATTTTTTTTTTTTTTGAATTTTAAGTATTTTTGCGAATGTGTAGCAATTTGTTTCCAAAATATAAACAAATATATATATATATATACATAGAAATACTTGAATGTATTATGTAAATTGATTATTTAAAGTATGGTTTTCATACATTCCTCGTTCACATTATTTTCGTATGGTTAGTACACAGCTAGTAAATGTTACTAGATATTTAATTATGTACGTCCTAACTCGCGTGGCAGTTATTTTTTGTGATCACCAATCACTCTCTTCTTGTCCCCTGTCATCCACCTTTTAATGTATCACGTTCTACATTTTACGGCTGATATGGAATACTAGAAACCTATTTTGTGTAGTTAAAAATATAAGCGTCACATGAAAAAAAATACCACCCGATCGATACTTGAACATTATATTATTGCGTAACACGACAATAATATTAATTCGGTGACGTAATAACTCCCCGTCGGGCACTGCATAGTGACTGGCAGCGTTTTATTTCTATTACTACGAATAAAGCGCGTCCCTCGTTCATTCAATTCGACTTAAGCGGCTGTGAAACATTTACCGAAAAGTATTACTTATAAATACCGAATTACTTACTTGATTTTGTCTGCTAAAAAGAAAAAAAATATGTGTGGTCGGCGAGCGATTTGTAGATAGGAGTGTAGAATGTAGAAAACTCGCTGGCAAATGATTGAACTTGAACTCCATCGTGGGTTTTCGGCGACGTACAGACATCGTACTTTCTTGTGTGACGTATCGGTGGCGGAAAACTTTTGCCAAAAAATACGACGACGACAATATTATAATAACGATTAAAGAATAGCAAACAGCTGCCAAACGCGGTGTTTCGTTTAGAGGACACCAAAAAGATTTTTGTTTTATATACTGCGAAAATTCTTTGAAGTTTTCTCGACGCGCATTGCATATGCTACGGTATAGTTTTGTGACCGTGTTTTTATTGAATTATATAGGTAGGTACCTGACCAATTACTCAAACAATTCATTATTCATGGTTTGTTGAGTCTATAAGACCAGACGTCAGCTATATTGCCTATATGATTCCCAACTGTGAATGAATTGTGTCTTATAGCTATAGCCTATAGGAGAATGCTTATTGCTTACATTAAATTGGTTTTAATATATTTTGTGAATACCTATGTAGGTACCTACGAAGTAGTGTACTACTGCAAGTTGGTATCAAATTATTGCTCACTTTGACGAGTGAAAACCTACCACTTACACCTGCTATATCTGATTTAGGTACCTATTCGTTCTCTGTAATGCTCGATTGCGTCTATTTACTCTATAGGTATTACTGTATTGGGTGCACATTATAGAGAGTGTATAGAGCACTCCCAATTTTAGATTTTCAATTTCAATTTAATGTACAGATTCGGATTGATATTTATGTTTAATTTTTTTTACTTAACATGTAAGTTATACTAATTATTACTAACTTAATTATGTATACCTACCTAACTGGTGTAAGTAAATATAACTTGATACCTATGTAAGTATTAAATTGTTTACATAAAATTTACACATAATGTGTGTAACGCATATACCTATATAAACATAATATATTGCATATAGGTGTGATGTGTACCTACTGTACCTATTAAGAAACCGTATTGAGGTTTGATAATATTGTACAGATTACTAAACAGATATACACAAAAATAACTTACTAGATTTCCAACAAATGTGTATGTATGACTATGCCTGTAGAAAATCAGACATTTGATTCCTCAAATGTCAAACCATCATTGATTATCATCTAGGTAGGTACCTATTTAATATAATTTAATACTAAAATAATAGTACATATTATTAGTATTTAGGTCTTAAAATATTGTTATATTTCGTTTTTGTACTTACCGATTCATCTAATATTATTATGTAGTTACATAAAAAACGAATTGCTAAAATAAAATTGAAAAAAAATGCTGAAAAATTAAATTGAAATTTGCAGATTATAATATTTATATCATTACGTGTATAATGTAGGTACAGACGGTACAGTAGAACCTCGATTATCTGTATATTTGCAATTAATCGTGCTTACTCTTCTGAAATTTGTAGGTACCTACCAAAAGCAAATGAATGCGCGTAAGCAGTATATTTTTAGTAGATAAGGAATGATAAATAATAATATATATATATATTTTAAATTACCTACACAATCTGTATTTACTAGTACAATACGTATACCTATATGATAATAGAAAGAAAAGAAAGATTTATATGCTTATTCGTTGTAAGATGCCACCCATTAGTGACACGACAAATCATAATAATTAGGTAGGTACCTAAATAAACTATGTGTGCACTGTGCACTGTATTATAAATAGTAATAGTTATATTAGGGTTACACGAACATTTTATATTAGGAAAATAATTTCAAACTTCAGAAAACAAAGACTGATTACTTTATATTTCTTAACAACTTTATACTTAATAACATGACTTGTACACACTATGCACTAGTGCATTTAAAATAGCATTGTACTTGTTCATTATTATATAATTTGTTAAATATTAAAATAATTAAGTGTTGATAAACCATGATTTTCAATATTATCAATGTGATCTTTCCTCACAACTGCACCATCATTACTCTTCGGATAATCGATGTTTTATACTGTATCAATTTTATCCTCACGAATTCCAAAGGCTTTTATAAGTTATAGTATGTGCAATTGTGCCTATATTTAGCCCCAACTATAACTACCTACTACATGTTATTATTTATTTATTTATCAGAGCGCAATTTGAATGTTTTTTCTGTGATCGCAATAATGTACTTTTTACATTATGGTTTTGTACATCAGTTAGGTATGTAAAAAATTTAAATAAATAAACAAAATCCTGGCTATGTGCTTGAAGGTATTTTTTGATTTGAATACCTATAGATTATGTGGTTATGTTTCGAGGTTGTCTTACTATGTTTACCTACATTACAATTACATAGGTATAATCATTACAAAATGTATTGTCACAAAAAAATTGAAATTTTCATTTTTTAATTGCATCTACTCGAGAATTTGACATTTTCTCCATTGTAAATTAATTATATCCGCTTTTTACGTTGCAATCGGTTAGTTACTAAAATTTAATTAAAAATATGTATAAGTGATCTGAGTTAAAATTGTTGTAATTAGTTATAGATACCTATAAGGTTTATCAATTATCAGAAAAAACGTTTACCAAAATTAAAGCAAGCTTAGAAATATAACGGTATTATTATCTATACAGATTAAATTCTACCCCACGAAAATTTACTTATGCACTTACCTAAGTCTTATATCTTTAAGTGATTTAAGATTATAACTATAAACTATAGACAGGCAGGGCCGTATTTACGCCTAGGCCCGTGAGGCCCGGGCCTAGGGCGGCAAATTTTGTTGAAGAAATGGAAAAAAAATCATATAAATATTTACTACAATCTTAGGATAGGGGCGGCATATTTAAAAGGGCGGCACCTGTTCTAAATCTAGCCTTGTAGACAGGTAGGATCGAGAAGCGATGAGCGATCGAAGAGTACGAGTTATGACTATACGATGGGTTCTGTCTAGTGTGGCAGTGGTTCCGAACTACTTTTTAATAAGTGGTGCAAATATAAATTTTAACCACTCACCCATCACTACCTATTCTAAAAAATATTGGTACAATATTATTAGACAGTTGGTAAAAATCCTTTGAATAACCCCTACCTATATGATATGATAACAGCGTATGTTATATTGTTATCTTATAGTGGTACTCCTGTATACCAAAATTGTATCTAGAAACTTATTTTCATTGTTCTCAATTTTGAACTCAAACGTGTTTTTACATATCTTAAAAATATAATATAATATATGTACGCAAACGAGTCTCCACCCTATGATCCAACTTTAAATTGAGTAAAAGATGATTCATGTGTCCAGAGGTATGTACTTACTTATTTATCGATATAGTTTTGATCTTTTTTATTAAACATTTATATTTACATCTTCTATAATAATTTATAATTGTATACACATTTTATAAGTATATCGTATATTATGCATAAAATATTTTAATAATGATGAAAATGATGAAAATTGAAAAATACAGTAATTTTGTATTCAGTATATGAATAGTTCAGGTACTAAAGTTTTTCTGTATATTATAAATATTTTGAATTTGAATGTAACTATGTAAGCCAATGTGGCCGACAGAACACCAGAACTTACTGACCTTAAGGTGATGATAAAAGAGATGTTAATAATCAAATACCATCTATCCAGTAGGTATATATACTCTGTTTAAGTTAAGAGAGCCCAAACTCGCCCATGCACATTAATCCGCCAAAAAACTGTCTCCGACCGAGATCAGACGCCCTGTGTATGTTTGGTATTGTACGCTTTATGCGATGCATGCGCGAACAAAATAATTAGTTTTCGCCCGAGCCACTGGACACTTTTAACCTGAACAGAGTATAAAATATTGTTGTAATATTTGATTTATAACAAACAATGTAATCAGTGGAAAAAATAGAATATTAGTTATCTTTTAGCATTATCTATATGTATAAATGTATATGTTTAATGTTTTTGTTTGTTTTCATATATGTATTAAAGAAAAACGACCAAATATTAAAATATTCTAATGTTTATTAATAATTTTAAATTTGAGAGTAGGTACCTAGGTATCTATTTAGTAAGTGGTTATTATGGTTGGCTATTGGAAACTTGTTTATCCTTCTACATAGAATTTTGAAATTATGCTCTTTTAAAATGATTGTCGATTGTTCTTAGCCCATCATCTATTCCCCGCTTTGGTCTCTGTCGTCCCATTCCTGTACTATTTAAGTACGTGGGCATAATCTGATGGGTGTGAAATACAATACCTATCTACAAATAGTATAATATATGTGTTTGTACTTGATATGCAGATTCTGTATTTTACAGAGCGCTATAATACCTATAAAACATAGGTGAGATATAATATGATAAATATGATATAGGTATATGTATACAATTTCATACGATAAACCTAGTACAAGTAGTACAACTATAATTAATAGGTATACGTAATATTTTATTTAATTGGAAATATATATATATATATGACAAAAAAATAATATTTCTGGTTGGCCTTCGTGAATACTAGCACAAGCACTTGAAGCACTTAAGTGCATAAAATACACGCCGTTTAAAGTTTAAAAACTACCTACAGTAAAGTATATTAGTATATACAGTATTATGTATGTGTCTTAATCCTGTACATGTTTTCTTTTCATTTGATACTTACTTTGCAGTCATTAAAGAAGTACCTATTCGGTAAAACACTAGAAAGAATCATGATTCACCAATGATAAAAGTTATAAGATTCTTATAATTTATAATTCATAAATTTCAATAAAATATAATATAATTATACTTTTATTGATCCGTTTTCACTTACCTATAACCGTAAAATATTTCGAGATGACTAAACCTATAGTAGTTTATAGAAAAAAAACTAAACTTACAGTTTAATGTGGGAATGACGATAAATGCAAAGTTATGTCTCCATAACGCCGTGAAGATCATACACGGCCATAATAAACCGGCCATTATAATTTTTTTGAGTTTGTATAGTGTTTGCTATTTTATGTATAACATCATGATTTTATTGAAAATTTTAAATGTTATTGTTATCTATGTAATTTATAAAAAACTGTTTTTCTGGACAGTTCTCCAAAATTGTATTAAATAATAAAATAATTTCATGACTCTTAGCCTCTAAACTTCCTATTTCTTAAATACTGATAAATCTAACGAATAATTATGTATTTTTTTTTTTTTTTGAAATTTATCAATTTAAAATATTTGCTTAATCATGCATCCAAGTGCATTAAAATAATATTAATTATTATGTTACTACATGTTATGGTTTATAACAAAATTTGGAAATTTAATGTCAGTATCTCAGGTACTCAGTAACCAAATTAATAGGTTATTTTATTGTAATACTATATATATCCATATAAAGGTACCAGCCTATAACAGGCAATAATGTCAATTTCCAAGATAATTATTATTCATTGTACTTTGTACTAAATTATTAAATTAACAATACATTTTGATTTTGACCTCGATGACTGAATAAATGCTATACTGACCATTGATTGTTAGTTAATTTTGTAGATGACTAAAATTAGAAATAAATTTAATAATAATAATAATATTTATACTCAGTAAATCTAATAGGTAATATTAATAATAATAATAAAAATCTATTAATATATTGTAATATTAATAACATAATGTATTAAATAGACATTATTTATTTTTCTTAAGGTATAGGTACCTAAACTGTTGGGACATTTTAAATTAAACAACATGTCAAACACCAATACTGATTAACAAGTGCATTTTGTTTATTTAGCATAGGTACTTATTTTAATAGTTACAAGTATTATAAAATAATAATATAGTTTGCACTGTTTGCAATTGTACTTTTGCCTTTTGGTAACCTTGGCGTCTTGGCCTCCGACGCTGCTCCTTAAACTAGAATCTTCTTTTAGCATAATTTATTTTTTTAATTGACGAACCTTTGTTTGTAAAGCCCGATATCTTAATCTTTGATCGAATAAATAAATGTATAAGAATTTCGTTTTCCGTTTAAATTAGGTACACATTTATTAATTAAAAATAAGTAGGTATGTAAGTATATGTTTCAAAATGACTGTCACTAATTTTAGTGACCAACTGTTAAAGATGGGCTTAGTAAAGAATTAGTAAAGTGATTTTAAGCAGAATCTTATAATACATTTATTGCGTATTTGCGTATTACAATTTCAATTTAATAATAATAAGCGTTGATTATTGTTTCGATCAAAATTTTAAATAATTAATTATTAAAGTCTAAAGTAATGAATAATGTGTGTTAAGTTAGTTACATCGTACATACCTATCTAATTTATATATAAACTTTCTTGAACCTTAGTAATTAATGCCAATAAGTTCTGCGGTAATCCACGGAGGTCAATCAACGTCGAGTGTATTTCCTTCAGTAGTACCATAAACTGTTAAAATGGTGATATTTTTGTTTTGTTTTTTCTTTAAGTATTTATTTGGTTTCTGTTGTTCATTTGCAGTTTTTGTTCATGACGTTTACAATTCTAGCATTATTTATATTTTTATTGACAGCTTTCATGAAAATAAAACACGTTTCACATTTCCTTATCTTCAGTCACTTTTAAAGTATCGTTATTAAGTAGTGAAATAGATTTTTCAACAACACAACTATACTATGCTATAAGTATCTATACGCGTATTTAAAAAAAAAACAA
Source organism: Aphis craccivora (assembly GCA_009835225.1). Classification (NCBI taxonomy): domain Eukaryota; kingdom Metazoa; phylum Arthropoda; class Insecta; order Hemiptera; family Aphididae; genus Aphis; species Aphis craccivora. The sequence goes on along the minus strand of VUJU01001539.1, from coordinate 29,712 downwards.
AATGTTATTATAATTTACAGATATGAAAAATTGTTCCTTTAAATTATTTCATGTAGAACAGTCTACTGAAAATATACCGATGCTTCTATCATAGACATATAAATATATAAATATTTTTATTTTTTATAGTTTGTACACATTAAGTCATTAACTGTTTAGGGCTGTTCTTACTGTGTCCGATAGAATTCTATCGGTTAAAACTAAAAAAAAAATTGCTGGTTAGCGTTATCAGACACTAACCGGATATTGTAAGAACGGTCCTTAGTGCGGCATGTAGTTATATAAATAACCTATCAATCACGTAATAACATACATATCACATATAATATGTATTGTGCATAGACATAATAATATATTACTATGTCTATGGTATTGTGGTTGTTAATTAAAAAGCTATTGGACGGAATTTAATGAACATAATATTATAATTCGTAATTTCATCATATTCGTCATCGACCATAACATTTTATATACTTATCAGTAATCACTTATTACTATATGAACTAAACAATGTATTAATTTTGACTGTTAATTATTGTAGGTACCTACTAGCGAATTCGATTTTATATCGATTGGCCCTTTGAAATAATAAAATTACTCTAACAGTTTTCGTTGTTTTTTTATTAAAAATATATATATATATATATAAGTATAATTTTAACTTAGACATTGTATTAATATCAAGACTTATATCTTATATTTGTATATTATATTAGATTTATTTACTGAGGCCTGGCTCAGTCTGGAGTTGGAGGTCTTGCGTGTATTGCACTAAATACCAAACAACGATAATAAATAATATAACTAGCCACTAGGTATACCTATATACATTTCAATAATAATAATAAAAAAAAATTGAATTTTACTATTTATATATTATAAGAAATGATTTACAAAGCATGTTTATTATCCACCCTCCACATTTTTTATTTTTTATAAGTAGGTATGCATTCATTCAAATTGTGGATTTTTGAAATTTTATTTCCGCTAAAATACCTGAAAAAAGACTTAGAAAACACAATAAATACCTAAACTAGCACATGCATTTAACCCACTCCTCTCTTATCACCAAAGAACTGACCCCAACTTGTGAAACATAATGCAAGGGAAACTTAATAGATTAATTAAGTACATTATGCATGGCTAATTGCTTAAAATTCCCTAAAGCATGAACAATCTTTATTAACCCTGCCTCATTCAGCCATTCCAGAGTAAACCTATCAAGAAAAAGTACAGAAGTAGGTAATACATTTATTTTTCCATAATATTAATATTAAAAAATTTAAATATTTTTAAATACCCAATGTTATTTGGTTTAGGTATAACCTGTTTATGATCTAAAAGTAGTCTAATAACCATCAATGTTGAAGCCTTTATAGATAACAATAAAAAAAAATTATTTAATAATATAATATTATGTAAGTATAACTGTAGAAATATTTTTTTATAAGTTCCATGAATTTTTTGTCCCCCCTCCCCCGACTTTGAAAGCCTTTATTAGACGAGTATAAACCAACAGAATATAAAATAATAATGTAGGTTAATTAATATTGAAATCTAAGAAAATTTAAATTGATTTAAACCATGGATGTTTGTAATTTGTTTTTTAAGTTTGAGATTATATTAATGTTGCGACATCAAATATTTGGCAAAATAACAAAAGTTTGTATAGATATTTCCTAATATTATTATTGGATGATCAGATATATTATGATTCAATTATTTTTACCAAATAACATTTTTATCTACGATTAAAGTACACGTTAATGTTGACTATTGATGTGTAGTTAAGTTTTTAAATACCTATCTATTTTCTTTTGTTGGTATCGGATATTTTACATTATATTCAATTTAAGTTGTTATTGTTTGTTAACTAGTCGTCTCGTTGCACGAACGATACCTATCTATTAAAAATCTTTATTGATACTAAACACGAGATTTTAATAATTATTTTTTTTGATCAGAGAAAAAAATCTACGTACAATATAATATTACACTGCATAAACAAAATAGAACTGCGCAACAGTTTTGTGGGTGAAAAGTTCAAATTAAATGATGGTCGATGGACCTTCAAAGTTATTCTTATAACTTTATAGGATATAGGCACCCCAAAGATCAGTATCTAGTTATTAAATTATTTTATTCACAAAATCCTTAAATTTTTTCTAAAAAAATTTATGAAAAAACAACAAAGCTAATTTTAAACAAAACAAAACAAAAAAAAAAAAATATACATGGAATTTTATTTAATATAAACGTATCTACGAACCCCATAGGGCATAGATCATCACTCACAAATCACAGAGCATAATTTGTGAGTAACTGCTATAGGACAATTGGCTAATAGGTAACAGCATACTATTAATTTATTAATAAGTACCTACTAGGTATACCAAAATATTAAATAAGTCAATATCGGTAGGCGCGACAACACTATATGTGGTATTTTCTATGCCAAAATCCATAGTATACATAAATACGTATACTCGTATTATTATAATAACACCTACTACCTAGTGGTTAGTATACTTTAAATTATTATATACATAATAATAATTAACAAATGATGAACGGACGGGCTTATCGCGAGAGCACATAAATATTATATGATGTAATAGCCAATAAGCAGCAATTATATATCCGGTATGCCCATCACGTGAGTTTAATATTATAAAACGCAGTAAATTCGCCATAATTATAAAGTTATAATTATTATAATTATTTGTATTTTCCGACATATAATACTTACATCCTATCCCAACGATATGTCGATATGACGGTATCTATAAACAAACTGAATATGTTATCGATAATGAGTCTCAGATCAATGTAGATTAGAAATATGATACCTGGAGATTCGTGTTTTATTTGTATTAATTAAGCATACTTTTTTTCCTATTTATATTTTTTTCATATTAATTTTATATCATCAAACTTTCTTGTAGGATTGATTTCCTATGTTTTCCTCCCTTGTATGTTTGATCACCGCGTTTGTGGGAACACCAGTACCCATCTCATTAAAAAAATTGAATTATATTATACTTTATAGAAAAATTAATTATAATTAACCAAGGAGCACTGTCAACTGCTCGCTTCCCTCATTGATACCTATTATGGGGAAGAAAGTGTTAAGATCCCTCTCTCTCTGTCAGCCTACTCCGACTACCTTGAGAGTTTCAGCCATACGATAAAAGAGTTACCTCCATTTGAGTCTTTAAATTTAATATGTGAAAAATAAAATGTACAAAACTTTTCTAGATAATAGAGTTTTTAAGTATTATTAATATTAATAATTATATTTTTCAGTTTCCAGAGTACTTAATAATTTATTTTATATTTATATGAAAAATTTAATTAAATAGGCAGTAGGTACTTACCTTATAATTTTAAAATCAATAATCAATATTATTAGTATTTAATATATTTAATATAAAATATATTTTCTAAACTTGGTTTAAAATCATAAATAAATACAAGACAATATGTACATACTGGTAATAAATGGGTTTATTCTCATTTCCGATGTACACACTATAATATTATAATATACTTTCATGACCCATATTATTTATATAACAGTTATGTACTACCTATGTACTGTTCACCGTTTAACCAATCACGGATATTAAAGTCAAATTCGGTTACTGAGCAAGCTATAGTATAAAATAATCATTTATTGGTATTCGTTTATATTATTCGCCAATAGTTTAATATTTTTAATATTAGAATCACAATCATGTTGACATGAATTTCAAATTTTACAATATTTTTCTGTCAATTAGGTATGTGTGAGAAAAAAAATTGTTATGAAAGCACCGATGATAGACCAGGAGAGAAAACGACGCGGTATTGTTCCATACCGTGAACCCATTCCTCAGATTAGTTACTGAATGATAAAGGTGATATTTTTAAACAACTGCAAATATATATATTATTGTTATGAATGAATAAGTTTTTTATGTTTGGTAATGAGTCACTATACTTAGTCTAAATATTGTGAGACTGTGGTTAGTGGTTTTTAACCTTTATTTTAAGATCTTAAGTTTAAGTTCATAACAAATTAATATAAAAATATTCAAAATTTAAATTATTATAAATTATAATAATAAGAACCATCGTAGTTGGTTCAATTACGGAATATCATGAATAACTTTCAAGAAAATCACAAGATATATCAATGATAAAGTTATAATATGTAAGTGTACAACTTGAGTTTTTAAATGTGTTTAATATTATACAACTGTATAAACTATAAAGACATATTATTATAGGATGATTCATAAAGCATGCTTACACCACAATTGTTTATTTAATTAAATTCCAATTTTGCATTCATTTAAATTTTGATTTTTAGAAACTTAAAGTACATTTAAAGACCATATTTTAAAATATTTAGATTTTTATACCATTTAAGGAATATAATGCATCAATGAAAAATGTATTTATTTTAAAATGGGTAATACCAGTATAAACTATAATTATTCACTGATGTTTGATGTTTTTTTTTTGAAAATTCCTATGTATTTAGATAAATCAAAATTCAAACTGATTGATTTAGGATTTATTGAACTTTGTGTATTAAATAGATAATACATATTATAGTCCATGATTAACATGTCTGTCCATATTATAAACTATTGAATAGAATAAAGAATTCATGACATTTGGAAGGTACCTAATTTATTCACAGAAATAAATATTTATATTTTATAAAACAAATCCCACCAGATTATACATGTATAGTGTTTGGAGAAAGCCGTCGATATATTGATATTTTTTGTGTAAAAATTGTGACCGCATTAGCTATATATATGCATATTATTTTATAGAATATACCTACAGTTTTATTAAACTAGCCAATATAGATACACGTCGCTTACTGCGCTTATTATCCACATTGACATTTTGAGGATAAAATATGCATAGCTGCAGTTGTTTGCACAGAATATATAAATATAAACCTAACTCGGCACTCGCACTCCTTAAACGGTTTTATTACATACGTCAATCGATCACATAATGTGTATATTATTATGATTTATAATATATATTTATAATACGTGCGTTACATTGGTATATATTTGTGTATTTTACTCCGGATTTATACAATATCTATAAATATATAATCGTATTGTCAGCCGATTGGCTAATTCATACATGCCTACGCCACCCATGTCGTCCTGCTGTTATTTAAATGTATAGGTAATAGGTATTATTATATCTACAGTTTTATAAACGCGAAGCCGAAAATGAATAAAATATAACGCATATTTATAGTATTATATTACTAGGTAAGGTACACACGTAGACACACCTATACATATAAATATTGGTTTTAACATTACAATATAAATCAAACAATGCGTCAGGTGCACTCATTGTAATTGCTTACATTTTTTTTTGAAATATCTAATACTTATCATCGGTAAAGATTTATGCAGTATGCACATCATACAGTGTGATTTTTAAACATGCATTTACCCTAGTCTAAATAATAAATATATACATTTATTCGAATTCTAATTTTTGGAAAATTTATATGTAAATATAAAAGCTTTTATTTTCCAAATATGTATACCTCAAAATCTAAGTGTTTCAGTTTTCTTCATATACATATGCATTTTTTTAAATATTTTATAGATACTCGTAGTTATAGATCAATTTCAATTGACATTTAAATTTATTTTTAAATAAGTGCTTAGTTTGTAAGTTATTAATTACTATGTTTTATATTATAATATGAACATATTATGACATATACATAATAAATATATTGTTTATTGAATATTTAAATATATAATAAATAAATAATATCATAAACCACTAAACCAATATGTAAAATACCTATAAAATAGATGATATAATATATTATTATTAGTAAAAGTCATACTAAAATGTTTATTATACTATTAAAGTTGACAATTTCAATATGCTATAATATCTATCTACTATAAAATATTACCAATAAAAATATAATTCGAATAAAAATTTAAAAATCATTTAAATAATGATTCGTCTAAATTTGTCAGTAAAGAAAAATGTGGGTGTACGTGCTTGGTGAATTACTTTGTATGTATAATATATTTATAGTATTTAATGTTTTCAAATATCAGTTTTAATGTATTAAACTCACAAATGTATTACATATATAAGTACAATATTGTCAATATTATACGGAAAGATTTTTAACCTATGTTATGGAAAATTTGTGCGGAGTGAAAAAATAACGTACATTTTTATTCTGACAAAATAATATTACTATCGTTAATTTTAATATTGAGTAGGAATTTTAGAATAGGTACTAATTTATTATATTATAAATAGTAAATAAAATAATTAAGTGTATAATATTGATTATAATTTATGTTACGACTGTAATTAGATATTTAGAATAATTTTTTATAGCAAATCATTAAAATTGTACCTTTTTATTAGTTATTTGTTTTAAATTTTAAGGATAAAAATATTTAAATATTAAATTGAATGAAAAAAAATATAGAATAGTAGAATACGTTTAAGTAAGAACAAAAAGTGAAAAAAGAAACGCAAATAGGATGTGTTGCGTGGATTTATTGACCACGATAAAAAAAAATCATCTTTTATACCTACACAACAAAATATGCAAGTTTTTGAGTTATAAAATTTATCGTTCTATACTCAGAGGAAGTGTTATAAATGTATACAGGACACTGGAATTGCGCCAAACAAAACCAAAACAGGATTGAAAATTGAATTTTTTATTTTTATTATTATTGTTTTTGTTTAGTTCATTGCAGGGATATAGGGCCTCGCAGGATTATAGTTTTTGATGCTCCACGCGTGCGAGTCGTTATGTTATTTGTACGTGCTGAGTCGGGAGGGTTTGAAGCGACGGTGTCGAAATCGTTGTCACGCGTACATCCGTGCACGGGCGGATGATCGCAAGGGGGAGGCTTGATGGCAGTGGCAGACGTTATATTTCAAGTCAAAGGACTTGTGGAAAAAAGGAGGGGAAAATCCGTGAGTATAAGATTGTATATTTATGTACCTATATATATTTATATTATATAACCAACATTATATATATTTTTATAAAAATGTCAGCTGTTCTTGTGCATGAGGCAAATGGTTTAGCTTATTCTGGGGTAACCCACTAGGTATACCTATGTCCTATATATCGTATTCATCAAGCGGGGAGAAGTGTATCGTGTTTGCCAAAAATACAGATATGTTTGAAAAATCTCCGTCGCCGTTGTCGTTGGACAAAAAAAGAAAAAAAAGAGAGAAAGAAAAGGAACCCGAATTTTTGTAATTCACCAAATAGGGGGAAGAATCTTTCGGCAGCGCAACATGTGTGCCTTGCGTGTGTCTCGCGTTCCTTTATCCTTAATACATAATATACCATTATTATTATTATTTGTCTCTCCCCACACTCCCCGCTGCCGCACTCATCGTGCGTGCGTTTTATAAACACGAACAACTGGATTTGCAGCCATGAAATTATTATACTCTCCGCCGTTTCAGCTGCCTCGACGGCGACGACATAAGACGGTGGCAGCGGCGGCGGTTGCCGGTTCGATGGAGCGCCTCCTGCAGTTTAAACGATGCGTATTATATAATATAATATTATACTATACGTACATACTATACCGCTGAGACATCAATAATAATATAATATAAACTAATTTCGTCCATAAAATATAGTATTAGGCGATATTCAATAGTAGCATATTACTACATGTCTATACGCATTACTACCGTAGGCTATATTATTAAAATTATATAGGAACATAGGTAATGGCAACTGACGAGTTTATTATGACGGCAATAATTATAACAATATATTATAATATTATGTAGACGATTTACGCATATTTTGTATGCAAACGGCGCGTGTACGTCATAAATAATACTTCCGTGTTGACGAGCAGTGCGTCGAGTTTTAGACCATATATATACGTAATATTATATACCCGTATAATATATAAGTTTATAATGATTATTGATTATCGTATACTTATTGTAACGTACTATACGCACAAACTATACCTCATCGTATAAGCCTCAGGGCCACGACGTATCTACTAGGTATATCAACTTATTATAATATTATAAAGTGCGATATAATTAATATTATTACTCGGTGCGCTCAGTGCGGTGTATTACAATAATATCAATCCACACAAAACTGGTTCATCAGCCAAATCGCGCGAGATGTGCAAGGTGTGCGTGTAGTTAACCGTACAATATATAATATATATATGTACAAAAAACTATACTTCGTGGTATAGTGCTTGCGCACCTATATATTAAATGGTTCGGCGGTGCAGCCTGCAGCGGTCTGTCTCCTGCAGCACTCCCCCGCGACAGAGGGTACAAAAAGAAATGCGCGCAGGGTGAACGCGACCCATTGTCGCCGTCGCGGCCTGCACGCGGTCTTCCTGCAGTTCACTCTCTCTCGCACCACGCGCACACGCACCACTGGCGCACTCATCTGCTCCCCCACCCGTTTTCTGGGTTTTCGTTATTATTATTATTTTTTTTTTTTCGGCGGGCACGTTCGACACGACCGAAGACCACCTGCCACCGACGGGCCCGTCCCGCGGCTGCAGTCGGCTCAATCGTCCGTCCGCTGTGTGGCGCACGCTCATCGGCACACCGTACCGCAGTCGATAAAATAAAAATATCATTTACGTATAGGTACTTGCCGCACCGTACCTCATTGCAGTAACTTGTCCATCATCGCACTATATTATAATATTCAAAAGTAAAAAAAAAAAATCACCGTTGCGATATTCTGCATCCACCTGCAGCAGTCTCACGACGTCTTCTCGTCTCCCACTGCCCGTCATCATGAAGCTCAAAGACGACGGCGCCCAAATGGACCACCACCTCAACATGATGCTGGAGTTGGTCGAGCGGCTGGAGCGGAACAGGTGGTCGGTGGGTTCGGGTGTCCGTCGGTGGCGGCCGGACGCCCGGCCGGTGCTGATGCCGCTCCAGGCCGAACTCCGTACTCTGGAGCTGTGGAGGTCCATCATGGCTGAGTGTCTGGCCACATTCCTGTACGTGGCCGTCGTTTGTGGCGCGGCCACGTCGGACGCTTCGCCGGTACTTGGCGCGGCCGCCGCGTCCGGGTTCACCATGCTCGCCCTGACCGTGTGCCTGCAAAACGTCTCCGGTAAGTACCACAAACCATAATTTATCATTTTATGTAATTGTATAAAAGCGATTTTTGTTTTTTTTCAATCTCCTGATCGTTTGATCCATCCCCCGCAGATCTCCACTGTGGTTCATACTTGTGGTCTCCTATATTGTGTAGTAACTGTAGGTCTTTTAAAATCCAAATCACGCCCCCTCGTATTTTCTGCATCTGTTCTTTTGTGTCGCCGTCGTCGCATCTCACTCTCCCTGCAACGTGATCGACACCTACGTCTCCTTCGCCTGTTGTGATTTTAGTGTGTTCTTGTATAAACCAAATAATCTTAACTCTTCTGGTTCTGATATGTCGCGATGTTGGTTTTAAACTGCACCGTCTGTCATGTTTATAGACCTATACAGGATAATAGTTAAACGAGATAGCAATGTATCCAAGATATTTTGTTATCGCTACTGTCTTAGTAACTTAGTTTGAAGTTTTATAATCTTTTCTGGAGGTATGTAATATATCTATATGAAATGTACCTATGTAAAATAAATTGTAAAACCAATCATCCCTCAATCGTATAATTCGTGAACTGCTTGATTCACCTGCTATATTATTATTTAGATTTTCTTCAAGTATGAAACTTTGTGATTACTGGTAATCGGTTTATAACTATATAATATATTCACGCATTTCACATACAGCTATCACTAAATTTCATTGCTATCGAATCCATCGTGTTATTTTACCGTAAAACTTTATGCTCATAGCGGTTTTCTTTTATAATATTATGTTGGAATAAATGCGATTTCATAGATTTATTCGTTTTAAATATTATAGGTATATAATCTATTCTCATAGTATATTACTACAAGTACAACTAACGTTAAGTAATAAATAAACATTATATTATCATCGAGTTATTGTTGTGACAATACCATATAATATATTGTCTATATGTTATGAGTATTTTATAAAATAAAAAAAATTAATTTAATTTTATGTTAGGTATAGTGTTTATAAAATATGTTTTTGTAAAAATTTACGTACGGTTCAGATATATCTTACACGATGAACATCCTAATTAGTAATTATGTGTACCTACTTATGTATAAAACACACACGAAAAAAGGTGTCTGGAGGAAAATTATATAGATGAACTTCAATAGTCCTTAAAAACTGTCATCCATTGTTAGTTATTGCCCATAGGCTATGACCCATGTAATATATATACATGTATTATATACATCGATTATTATTATGTGCTTATATTTGAGTATATATGACTCATATTATATACAGAATATACAGTAACGATTTATATCGAAAAAATAAATAAATGTGAATAACGTTATTCATTATTTTTAACCGATACTATTGATTGTAATACTGTTACTATATTATATTATTATTGTAATGGTTAGATATCATTTTGAGTAGGTAAGGTAAACTCAGTTCACAGTCGAAAGGATTCTTTTGTTTTCGACGGATGTACAAATGCCGTTCTGGCACATTCCGCCTAAAACGCTTATTTGTATTATATTATAAATAATCACAATACACTATACAACAGACAGCCTGTATTAAACAATTTTAACATTTACAGAATAATAGATATTATGTTAAAGGGTTCTGACTTCTGATTTTCTGAACTGCAAGCCTTTCGAGGGCGTCAGCTGAAACATTATGTCTTGAAAAATAATCCCCCTCCTCAACGTCACAATCGTTCTACACGAGTGGCAAAAATGTATTTATTATTATTTTTTTTTAGCCTGCACCAAATTACAAATTATTATTATTACATACCTACATAAGACGAGTTCTCGTCAAGAATTTAAATATCTGATTTAAAACTATCATTTATCTAAAATCCCTGACTAAGCATTTTCAAGCCGGACTTAAATCAAAATTCGAATCTAGTTATTTCTAAAGGTACAATAATATCAAAATATAATCTGTATTTTATATTTTAATAAAGAATAATAAAATGCGATACGCAGTATCATAGAATATAGACTCTATACGTGTCGTATAAAATATAATAATATGTGGTCGTCGTGTTTAAATTAATCGTCACCCTCTTTAATCGCCGCGGTCGCTATCGCCTTTTGTATGAACGAAAATATTGGCACTCTTTGGCGGTGGATTGTCCGAACCGTAAAATTCAACATTTATCAAGTTTCCCCTCACGAGCGTATATTTTACACGATATCTATATATAATACTTATATAATATATATAATATATATGTGTATGTCCATATATTTTACATCTAATGTTGCGGTGAAATATTTCAATTCGTTTCTTTTGTATGGAATCGTAAATCGTCTCGTTTGCTCTAAAAATTTTGGAATTAATATAATATAAGTGTACATTTCGCGATTCTGCATATTATAGTACAAGAACGATAAAGAAAATAAAAGCGGCACATAAAACTATGGTAAATAAATTATGTAGGTACGTAGGTTGTTAGATATTTACCAGGTAACATGCACATAATAATTATAGGACTATGAGACGCCGACACACAGACGGCAGAAACAATATAATACATTTCAAACTAATACCGCAATTTACTCACATGATATATGTCGGGATTTCGTAGAGAAAAACACATGGTCAGCTGTAGTCTAATGGGTTTTTTTATTCGTGTGGAATTCGAGACGGTTAAATCTCACCGCGTTCTCGCGCGTTATTATTCGCAAACCAGACAAAGACAATAATATACGAGTAGTGCATTGTGGGATCCCTTTGTGATGTTTTATAAGGTACACGCATACGTCATCGTCTTTCGAGTTTCGATATCGTAATTTAATATACATATATATTTATAGGTAAGTATATATGCTAAAAAATAAAAACAGTTTATTGTAACCACTTTTTGGCAGAAGCATGACGTGACTTGTTTACAAGACACTTAAGTATATAGCTAGATATTATTACATAAGTAAGTGTCTAAAAACTAAAAAAAATTCAACAAAAATCTATTCATAAATTATTCATGTCGCTTATTGTCGTTATATATCGCTCGAACGAACTTTTGAATTGTTGAAGCATGAGCATCAATGGAATTGCAGCTATTAGAATGTACAATGTATATATTAGCATTGAAAAATGGCGACAATAATTGTTTAATCATTAGTCCATTTAATTTAATTAAAACGCGCGTGAATACGATTTGTTCACATCGAAAAACGTGCCAGCTAGCTGTCTTGGATTTTAGCCAGAAGAATACTCTTATAGTCTGTATTGTGTGCATATATAGTTCTTTTCTTCGCAGCAGCTATAGTTTTAATTTGTTTGTTTTAAAAGAACTATTATAGAGAATATAGAGACGACGAAACACTATATATTATATATGCATATATATATATAATATACATATATCTACGACCCCTCTGAATTAGATTCGTTTTTTTTTTTTAATGTCGTCGATTGACGTGTAGTATACTGTAGTATTCAAATGTGCTTCCCATGTGTAGCATGAATGGATCTTTCATCTTTCATACGACAAAAACAGCATACTGAATGAAAATATGATTCAACTCAAACACAAATAGAACTCATAAAGAATATTAAAAAAAAATGCGTGTGCCGTTGTCTAATCTAAAACTTCGTTACGTGCTTACCTCAATAAAATAATGTTTGAATGTATTACGTTGTAACGTGTATTTGATAATAATAGTAAAAAAATAATGTATAAAGGTGAAACGAATTTAGAGTTAATCACATAATATATAAATAAATGAGCGTTGGGCGCAGTAGACCTCAAATAGTGTAATATGTACAACGCGCGTGGAGGTTATATAATAATATAATATAGGTAATATACTATATATGTATGTCTACTAGGTACTTTGCACCTGGTTTGCGCGTGGACTACAACATAGCAATGGATGTTATGACATGGAAATGCCGGTGCTGCGTAATGCGTGTTGTAGTGTTTTTAGTTGGTAGTTTTTTTTTCTGTATTATTTCGTTTCGTCGGAGGGTCGAAGTTTCACCTGCGTGATGTCACAGTTTCCGTGAACGAACGAAATCTATAGGGAACGCAATGAAATATATTGTACTATAATATGCGTTAAATCAAATAAAACAAAACAAGTCGGAATTTACTCAAAACACGTACCTACAGGCAACAAGCTCACATTATTCGTAGACAATTTTTACTCGCGAATGTTATTGTACACGCTACATATTATTATGTGTTTATACATTTTTATAAAAACATCACCTTGACTTATATACAAGTATATAACATTACAGAGCGCGAGACGCTCATGTATTATCGGTTTTTACGAGCAAATTAATTCACCCAAAGGATTTTCATGTGCGTAAAGTTCGTGGACCGGTCGGGGGTGGTACGCGTGTACCCAACACGTATTTTTCCAGCTACGGCGCATCACGATAATAATATAATCCTTTATATTATACGCGTAACAGACCGCATATAGATTTTTTTTTTTTTTATTAAGTCTATATGTTCCCGAACTAGATCGTTTACGACGAGTCACGGTGTGGTGTGTCAATGAACCACTACCCCGACGAAATTTATACGTATAGTCCCTACACCGCAGTGTTTAATTGGCCGGCGTGTAGGGTGGAACAATATAAACGATATATATTATATTATTATATATTATTATTATTATCCTACGTACACGGGCGCACATGTTCGCCGCGGACCTGGTTCACTGCTCTCGTAGTAAAAAAAAAAAAAAACTAAATAAAAATTGCCCTCTTCGGTGGCGATAAAAAACCGTATCGGTTGACAATTGGCACTCGAGTCTATACCGATAAAATATGTGTATCGAGCATGAGGGCTGAAAGTAAATCGACGGGGTGGCGGAGGGTGGAACCGCGCGCGCGACAATGAGATAATGATTATGTTGGACGCGAGCACGTACATAAATATATATACGTATGTATAAATTATACAATGTATATTATTATATTATTATTGGCGAGCATCTGTTGTACGTAAAAAAAAGGTTTTGACCCTCGTGTTCGCGCGCGGCGGATTAATGCGAGTCGCGCAAAAATCGCGTACTACGTAACCATGCCACGCGCTTATAGTCGAGATGGTATATATATATATACATGTGTATATTATACAATCACATCACCGAAAATCCTAACACTATAATATCATTATGATCATCCACAGGGCTGCTAAGTTGGCCTGTTCGTTTAACTCGTTAAAACATTTTAAACGCATTAAAGACGACGACGAGTTTGTTGTTTTATTTTTCCGTGACTTTTATCCGGCACCTATACCTATATAAGTCTAACTATAGATACTTTAAACTACATTTCGTCTGAATACAAAATTTAGAGTTTCGATATTTCTATAGTTAAGCTGTTTACCCAGTTATAAAATATAAATAAAATCGTTAAAAGTTTAAAGTAAATATTAAAAAAAAAAAAAAACTAATTCCTCGTGTAACTTGATTAACATTTTTGACTTTTGTCTAATAAAGAAATAATTTGACATTATTATTTATTATGTATGACATAATTTTATAAAGTTAGTTTCTCTCACGCCTACAATTCAATATGTTGTAAACTTTACAATTTATATTATATTATAGTATTTAGTGTCATATACGCTGTTTTTGATGCTACAATCAGAGTAGGTAAAGTGCAATGCATAGACATCAGAATACTGGGTAGGGCGAAAACAAATTGCCAGCTCAACCGCCGAAAGAAATTATAATTTTATATAGATGCCAAAAATATATATTCTCAAGAACTCTAACAGTGTTTTTGGCAGTCACGTCGGAACGTATTGCGTTTTTGTTGTGCTGCTGTTATTATAAACGTTAAAAGAAAAAAACAAAATTAGAAAGATGATTAAATTTAGCACCAGAATTTTTTATCAATATGATGATTCTTCAAAGTTTTTTCAAACGCAAAATTCTAGAAACTTGACTTACTTATAGAATTTTAATATTTCGTCTATGACAGTGAAGTAGTAAGAATTTTTTTTTCGAAAGATGCAGCATTTTTTTCATTTCTTTTGGGAATGCTTGAATGTATCTTCTATCTTATTATCTGCTGTTGTATGACCGTTTTGTTTATTTATAATAAACACAAAATAATACTTTTTTTCACTGTATAACTTCGTTAACAATAACGGTTTACTCTTCACAAAATATTATTGCAAATACATAATATTATGTTATTATGAGTAATAATTACATTTTTCTTTAAATAGTAGCCAGTAGGTACCTATATATTACTGCTAAAATTAAAACTTATAAATTTTATTGATATCATAATATACCTAGATTCCAACAAGCACACTATTAAGGACAAATAGGATAACTAAAAATAAAAAAAAGATTGAAATAAAATAAATAAAAAATCAATTAATATAAGATTGTTATCAAATTACCTATATATAATTTATACTGAGGTTTAGAGTATAAGGCATAAGGTTGATAATAAAACTAATTTATGGTATAAAAAAAATAAAGATTTTAAGGGTTGAACAACGATATTTTTATGCATTACGTATAAAAAATAACTTAGTAAATAATTTCTAATTATAGTGACATATATCTTGTAGCAATCATCCAATCAGTATGGAAATAATTACATCCTGCACGTTCGATAATCATTATTTGAATTTGTGAACGTTAGTACGTTACCTACATCTGTTTCTAATATTCATTTTTCAAGAACTATTGTCTCAGAGTCCCTTAAGGTCTGACACATGTGACAACAAAAATACATTCAAGAAGATCGATTATTTAAATATATATTAAACAGGAAATTGTTTTTTCAAGGCGTTATAAAGGAGAAATATTATTGTTTTAAATTACTTAAAATATTTTAGATTTTGAGTGGAGCGATGAAAGTTTTAGTTTAACAATCGTGTTATTTATTCATTTTTTGATTTCTCGATAGTATTTATCATCACTTTTTGGAGCAGAACAAATGTTTCAATCTTCAACTTTGAGAGTAGTTTCTGATATTAAATAGAGTCTAGTTGGTACTTTTTAGATGGGTTAAAGGAAAAAAATGTTTAGTAATAGTTTTCAAAAACAAGTTATCAGAAAAAACAAAAATATTAACAAAATTCCAGTTGTTAACAAATATTTTACATAGATATGTATACCTAAGTTTTTCACTAAATATTTTACTAACAATTCATACAATACCTACTTTCATAATTTCAGAAATTATCAAGTATTTTAGTGTTTTTTCGATTTATTTTTTAAAAATGTTCGTTTGTGAGTAAAAAAGCTTGAAAGCTTAGAATAAAATTCTTCATAAGTTATTCTTACAGTCTACTCTAATAAAAGTAATCACATTTTGTCGTAACCATTTTAATTTATATTATTGAAAATTTAATTAAAATGACTAAAATTTACAAATTTTTTTAATGTTAATAATTCATAAAATTATCAATTTTAATATGTAAAGCCTAAAAACTCATTACATGCTTAAAAAAAAAGATTTATTATTGTAAATTAAAAACAATCGTTAGTAATCGTCTTATAAATTAATTTATCATTGAATTCAAGTTTAACATATCCATTAAAACAGTGATCTAATCATCAGTAAAGTAATAAAGTAAACTGTTAATTCAACATTGACATTGAGACTTTTCCGGTTTTTTCTTTTATTATCGAGTTGGTACAAATGTAGAACAAAGTTAACAACATTCAATAATAAATAATAATAATAATAGGTAATAAAAATCATTGTGTATATCATAATGTCTCAAAATTATGGCCGAGAATAAACACGGTTAAGAGATTAGATAAGTTAGTAACACAAAAAACTCATAATAATGCGATATGTAAAAATAAAACCATCTTTAGTAGGTAGTTAAATTCAATACTATAAAGACATAGAATAAATAATAGAATGAATATAATTCAATCTGTATGTTTTTACACAAATCTACAATGTTTATTTTAATAGAAGTAGGTTGGTATTTATATATTATCGTAGTCAAATACTTACTACTTATAGGATAATTTGCTTGTTAATGTAATCTACTTGGAAGATTAAAAAATAATGTACACACATACGTATTTTTAGCCTTATAACTACATAGGATTATGTATAATCGTAAAAACAATTGTTGCCTAATTATTATTGTTCGAAATGTATTTTGAGTTTTGACTTATATTTTACCAAAATATATTAGCTGGTGTATAACCTTGAAAATCAAAACATCAATTGCCTAATACAATTTGAAACATTTATAATACACTTTTTTTAGATGATTTACCTACCAGTACTTTGCATAAAACAATTTTTAATTTAGATAATTTTTTGTATTTATTTTATTTTTAATATTTATGAAAGTTGAAATTTTTAAAAATAGCTGTTTTCAAGAATTAGTTTAACATATATTTTGTTTAGGACAAAATACATTTTACAAAAAGCACGTATCGACCACTTTTTTTCACTTATGTTTAATTTAATGTATTTATGTTACATAACTTAACCGTGTGTACTGTGTATAGGTATACCTAGTAACCATATTAGTTACCTATACGGGCTATACGTTAGCTAACTACTTAATGCATCGATATATAAGACTTTAAAATTTTATTATTTACCTTCCATGCATTTGATGAATTTATTCAATAAAATATGTCGTTGGACATTTTTAATTTATAGTGTTTTTTTTTTTTCAGGAGGACATATAAATCCTGCTTTGACCACCGCCATGCTGATCACAAGAAGGATAAGCCCTGTAAGAGCTGTCATGTTCATAGCGGCACAATGTGGCGGTGCAGTAGGAGGCGCGGCGATAATCTACAGGTATAAACAATAATTACATCCCGCCGTATCATATTATGTATGTCGTATGATATTATATAGATCGTTAGGTATTCATTATTTTACTTGTGCTCTCTGTATCACGTACATGATATCAAATTTTCTATACCATGGTACTATCGGTTTCCAGCGTTTCCGCTCGCAACTACTTCACCAGTCTGTATGACCTGCCAAACAGCAGCACAACCCCGTGGCAGCGTTTCAGCTTAGGCTTGCTACTCATGTTCTTCATCGTGTTCACGTATTACGTGACTAATAATACGTTTCATAAATGGACCGGAACTTCGGCAACGGCAATAGGAGCAGTGTACTTCGCGTGCGGTCTAGTGGCGGTAAGAATAAATCCAATAATCCCTTATAAATATACTAAGGGTAATTTTTTACAGATGCCCTTTATTAATCCAGCCTGCGCTTTTGGACCGGCACTTGTGATGAATCATTGGGATAATCACTGGGTAAGTTTCATCGATTTTAATTATTGTTATAATATATGGTATGTTTTTATACTGAAAATTCAAGTAAACCAGTAAGTTGGTATAGGTAGGTACTCAACACCGATGTATAAACTTAGGGTCATTTTTATGTCAGGGAATAAAGAGGATGTGGGCCAGGGGTGAATATTTAAGAACTAAATAAGTACAACTGTCTACTTCTACGAAGTGTGTTTATCGTGTGAAGTTAAAATTTAAACGTAAAAACGTGTAGGTATGTTCTATCACGTTGTATATACGAATATGAAATGTAGTAGGTATTAACATAATATATCTATATAAATATTATATATGTATGTATAATGTATACATACAAACTAATCCACACATCCGTGATTGTATGTTAGTTTCGAAGTTATAGCCTTTTGAAGTTTGCTAGTATAGTAATATACTTACTACTTATTATGAACGTTGTCGTTAAATACCGCCCTACCAGGTAGTATTGTGCAGAAACGTGTAATATTGAATACTGATTTTGGCTTTGCTGATTAAAGTACCTATTAGTCTGATTAGTGAAAACACTTTCAACTTTTTAATTAACTAAATAACTTTTAAATATGATATCGTTCATCTAATGATTCATAGTTAATATTAAAAAATAAAAAGTAAATAGTAATAGTTTTTAATTAATATAGGTATTTAATATTCACGACCTACTTCACACAAATAAAATAACTACGATGAATGGTGGAGGGGGAAGTGGATGATTCTCAACCGGACTTTAAAATGGATGAAATATCTCCTATGACCTATACTGGCTATACTGTTATGAAATCACTGAAAATTTTTTTTAAATGTTGAATGTTAAATTTAATGTTGAGACATATGGCTAGAGCAAAACTTAAAGTGGCGATTATAAACGACACCTCAATATTGAATTTAATATTTTCGTTACCCATCTTACATAAAAACTGTTAGTGAATAAAATATTTTTTCGCATCATAAACCATGTCAATACACAATATATGGTAGGTATTACAACAGGTAATTGAAGTATGACACTTTATTACAATACAATGGAGTGATGAATGCTAATCTCAACAGCTAATAGGTTAGCGTATAAATACCAATTTAGCGGTTACTTATACTACCTCACGTAACAAATAGATAATCATGAACTTCAAAAACTATTATCAATCAAAAATTCTGATTATTCCAAGTTTGAAGTTCTTATTTAAACTTTAAAGTATGTGAAAATCGTAGTTAACGTAATTCGAACCGAATTTTAAATGGAGGTGTCGGCAAATCAAAAATGTATGCATGACATCTAAAATAAATATTTAAAAATAATGGTTATAGCCTATAGGTATAGAAATAATATACTTATAAAGTTATACATAATTTGGAAGTATACCTATATAAATGATGCGTTTACCATAACTCCTAAGTAAAATACAAGAATTGATTCAGAGTTACTGATAGATATCTAGTTTATTAATTGGATCTTCAGAACATACTTATTTTTATAA
Source organism: Aphis craccivora (assembly GCA_009835225.1). Classification (NCBI taxonomy): domain Eukaryota; kingdom Metazoa; phylum Arthropoda; class Insecta; order Hemiptera; family Aphididae; genus Aphis; species Aphis craccivora. Next base: position 9,823 of record VUJU01001539.1, on the reverse strand, counting down.
TTTCTTTAATAATTTACAGGTTTATTGGTTCGGACCAGGAGCGGGAGGAATCATTGCAGGTGTAGTGTATGATTTAATATTCAATCCACAAAAACGAAAAGCGACGATAGACGATTTGAATGGTAAGATTACACATTGTGCAGTTCAAAAATATCATATTAATAATACATAATATACCTAATATTATAGATGACGAGAATATGTGTCAGATACAAGTACCGCACAAAATTATTCGACCGGCTCTTTCCCCTCCAACGCTATCTGCTGATTTAGATTTGCCAGAGCCATTATACGAAGGGAGTAGATCGCTATATACCCGTTCACCAGTTTTGACCCGTGCAAATTTAAGTCGTTCACAGTCACTGTACCATTCAAAATCCACCCATAACTTGCCACCTCGTGATTACTTGCCAAGACCAGGGCCATTATTACCAGCACAATCATTATATCCATTGACAACGGCAGCGACTACAGTGTGTAATGATAGAGCAGATAGAGCAGATAGGCCAGACAGGCAAAATCAACAGAACCAACAAAGGCAATATGAACCTACGTACAGTGCTAGAACTTCATCAACAGTCAATGCTAGTGGCATCCATAATGGTTTGTAGCTTATACAACTGATTGTAATGAAAGTATTAATATTATTGAATTTTTAAAATATTTCTAGGAATATATCCAAAAAGTAATAGGTCAGAAACATATAGGCAACCACCGAAAGATTCAGCAGATGACCTTTATGGGATTTATGGCAATTCTCAAAATAAATCACAAAATCATCATGGTAATCATTCAAGGAGTGAGTATGTTTATCGATGGACACCACCTAATTCAGTTATGCACGAGTACTCATAAACGTGTCAATATATTATTATACCTATGTACAGTTTGCTATGTGAATACTAATTTTTAAATTGTAAATTAATAAGTGTAAATATGTTTTATGTAAATAAATACTATGATGGAATTAATAAATTAATATTTTGTTTACTGTAAATTTATTATGTATTAAATTATCTATCTTAGAAACATATTTAAATAGTGGCTTTCTTTGAGTTAAAAAAATACTGTGTTGGTGTATTATGATACAGAGTTTTTGACATTTTAAACAATATATGTGCATACCGGTGACATGCTTGGATAGGTTGATCACTATTTTTTAAATCATTTAAAATATTCATTTCATCATCATCAATGGATATAAATTCTTCTAAGATATTTTTTAGTTTATCTTCACTACAATGTACAAATGGACAGCATCCTTCATCAGAAACTTGAATATTTTGTTTCTACAATAAATTAATTTATTAGTTAGAACTTATTTAAATTTTAGAAAAGTTGATAAAATATACCTGCATTAAAACACAAGAAGTCATTTGATAATCTTTTTTTGACCCCACCATACCGTAAGTATGTCGGACATTGTATTCTATTTGTTTGTGATGTTCATCCCAAGAATGTGTGCATGCACTTCCTAAATTTCCACATTTGGAATATTCTTTTTGAAATAATGTTAAAGTCTGTTCGAAAGGTATTCCTATATCTTTTAAAAATAATGTCAAACGATAACGGGGATCATGTGCAAGTCGATGATTTTTGAATAATGAATTTAATGACAACAACATGCAAGGAGGTATTGATATTTTATTTAAAATTAGTTCTTCCAAAGATATCTGTTTATCAATATTTTTCCAAAAGGCTATTTTAGAATTATAATACCCATTTATTTTCTCACTAAGATATTCAATTTGTAAATTATTACTATTTAAAGCAGACATAGAGCGACGGATTGTATGTAATGATTTGATATAAATTATACGAAATAAATTAACTAATACACTATTCCATTGATTACAAGGTACAATGGCAATGCCTTGATTAAGGTGTACTTTTCGATTAGAAACTAACGTTAGGCATTTTTGCCAAGGAACTGAAAAAAAAATAAACTGATTAGTAAACATGAAGAATTTTAGTTAAAAAATATGTTTATTAACAAACCTTCAATAGACTGTGTACTACAATGTTCATTGCATGGCACATGTTGTTTATCCTTGTATTCGGAACAGAATTTTAGTAATACATCTATATTGTCATCAGTAACATCAAAAAGTCTAATATCATCTATAATTTTTGTTAAGTATTTTCTTAAATAATTTGGTTTCATTAAATTTAAGCGTTCCGAGATTAAACGGCATTCTCCTTCAATGACCATTTCCTTTAATGATTGGTCATCGGTTAAACTTGCATGGGTTCTGAAAATATTAATATATTACTCTAAAGTAAACAAATTCTTTGGAGTTAGCTAATTTTTTAACATTAAGTGATTATAAATATACACATAATATTTTTTTGTAGGTATGATAATACCATGTGAAAATCTAAATACTAATATATCATATTATATTATATAATTATATATATTATGCATTACACATATTAAAAGTAATATCAAACTATGATAAGTATCAATGTTACCTATTATTTTTATAAACCACTTAAAAGTATAAAAACTACCTAATAACAAGCTGTAAAAAAAAAAAAAATACAAATTTATATTTGAACGCCAGTATTTAATAAAATTATTATAAAAAATAGTTAAAAATTAATTTTTGAAATAAATTAGCTTAACTAAACTATACAGTTTAACACACTAAGTGAAGAAAATTTACTATAACCATAGGGATATCTAGGTGACTTGTTTTCTTTAATGAATTATAATTTATAAAATTGTTAAAAATTAGTAAGCACTAAGTATGCTACATTGCTACAAAACTGTTTTTCAAATTTGGTAAATGCATCAATTTGCTTAACCATTTAAAGAGTATTCTGTGGTGATATAAATTTCATTTTTAAAAATCAGAACTAACTTTTTTTAAAGGAAATTATTAATCTAATTTTGTACTTATAAATCTTAATAATTGAAAATATGGTCCTTAAGTGTATTTAAAAATTCCAATAATTATAATTTGAATAAATATTATATATATACTATATTACTATACATGAGTTAAAGACCTCCCTTCCTCCCAAAATGGTTCTAGTTGCACTTATGAATAAACAGGTACTCCGAGGATTTGATTTAGAACGACAAAATGTCAATATAGTTAATCAGAATATATTAAGTCAAATACAGAATAGTAGGTAATTACATAAATAAACCAAGCATTAATAATAAAAAAAGGTTATAAAAATATTCTTATACAATCTAGGATTTTCTTAATGTATTGCTACAATACAGCATCTAGTATCCTTGAGCCTTGTACAAAAAAAGTTGAGTTATAGTAAGTATCTTTATACCAATTCATTAAGACAATTTTTTATTAAATTAAACCTTAACTTTAATAATACACTAACTTAATTGTGTTTGTAAGTTTTAAATTATTAGTATTATCTAAATAAAAATATTGTTATTCCAAATTAGGTTCTCATATTATCTGTAAATTAAATTTACTAATAATAAACAGAAAGGTACATAGATAAGATAATACAATTTTTAATTTGTATACCTACATGTTTATGAACAGAAATTAGTAATATAGTAATAAACAGTTGTAGTATTCCATTATAATTTATAACAGTAATTAAACAAATAATCATAAACAAAAGTAAATTATTTACATTTTTGTTGCTCAATAATTTCTAGTTTAAGGTTTAATAAATATAAACAAGTATAAATGAAGTTCATACCTAAGTGACAGAAATCCAGAGTAGTCTAAAAGACTAGAATTCCTCAAATATTTCAAGTGTTTTTGTTTGTTAGTTAGTTTGGAATAAGTGGCAAAATGCCCCAAACGTGATAAAGCTGAATCTTCAATATCCAATATGGATACATTTATATTGGGTACTTGTAAATAAAACATTTTTTCATAATCTGACAAAAGCAAACCTATAACCACAAATGATATGTATTATAATAAAATATAATAATATTATTATATTCAAATCACAAATAAATTTCTGCTATAAAACAGATTGAAAAAAATATTTATTCATATACCTAGTTTGTTTTACAATATTGTTCGTTTTGTTGTCTGTAGACTGTATTAAATATTAATGTTTATCTATATTTGAAATGATAGGTGGCGCAATGCATACCGTTTTGCAAGTCTTCACTCTTCATGCCGTTTTGTGTCGAATTTATCAGTTATCACTTATCAATGTAATTTTTATCACCTATCTGTAAGCAGCTGATTGAATCTCGTTTAGACCACAGACTATGCCACAGATACTAACTAGATAAGGAACTAGTATATTATTTATATTATTAACATTGAAGCTCGCGTATCAGTGTCCGCCATCTTTTCAGTTGGCATAACATTACGTTTCCTCACGGACTAAGATATAGTATATATTAGTCCGTGCGTTTCCTATACAAAATGTATTAGGAACAACATCGTTTTTAATGGTAAAATATAGAATTATATGAAAAATTATTTATATAAAATTGTTTTAATTTTTTTTAAACAACAGGTTTAGACATAATAAAATACAATACAACATAATTAATATTTACCATATAAAATACCATATAATGCCAACCGAAAAACCTGGCTTCAATTGATAGCGGGAGTTCGCTATCTAGTTCTATATAGACATCTGTGGTTTAGACACTGAAATAGATAAGTATATTCTTATCTATCTCAGTGCGTTTAGATGACTTTTTTTTATCACGGAGCGACAGTGTGAGTGTGTGACTCGGTGGTCGGCGATGATTCTAGAACTTAGAAGATAGGTATCTTGTATTAATTAATGTAACTTGTAAGCCGATTAAAGATATATATATATATATATATCTTTAATCGTGCTTGTAAGGTATTTTAATTTTATCTTTCATTATTTTTTATCTTCGTTGATATCGTTTAATAATATATCAGGCATTTTAGTATTATGATTTTGTAAATGTATAACTTAATGAGTTATGACAACTGACAATTTATGATTGATGACCGTTTCCATTGTGTTAGTAGGTACCCTAAATTTAAAACCTAAATGCTATGATATTATATTGTTATAAATTAGATATTGATAAATATCTAAATACCTTTTTAATAAAATTGTCAAAAACGATTGTGAGCAGAGTTTTGTTTATTATTGCGTATTTTTGTTTTACTTTAAAGGAAAAAGTAGGTACCTATTTAAAAAATGTTGATACCTAATAAAAAATTTGAAAAATATCGAGTTAGGTTATCATGTACTAAGTAGGTACACCTTACTGGTTAGCTATAATTATATGAAATAATTTTGTATTAAAGTGTGGTGAAAGTACCTATCACAAATAATTACTATAAAGCATAAATTAAACCAAAAGAAATAACCATAGATTGACGTCATAATTTATAAAAAATCGTTCAAGATATTAGGTAACATTAAATCTTTGAGTACATATTATATTGGTGCAGTGGCGGATCCAAGGTGGCGGTAATTACCTCTTCCTTGAGCTTATTATATACACATTTATTACATGTGACTTGTGAGAAATAATAGTTATATTCAGTGTTACATATTGAATTACCCTCCCCTTGATACATTTCTGAATCCGCCCTTGTATTGGTGTAAACATATTATACACATTTACGAGTTTTATCTACGCAATTTAAATGATGATAAATCAGATAATTGTTATTATAATATTATTAAACTATCTATTTTATACCAATTATTAATAGTATTTAGTGATTGTTATTTTCGGATGTTCTAGTATATTTTTTTAAGGCTATATTAAGGCATCGAGTTTGTCATCTAATTTTACTCTGATATGTTGTAGGGAGAGATGTACTCAGAATCTACACCCACCGATTTTCTTCTTCCTAATAATTATATAAATGCAAATTTTTGACAATAAACACAATTTATTATCAATGTGCCTTACAATAACACCCTGGACGTATACTGTTTTTCGGTTCATCGTAACATAATCGGTGAATAATAACAAAAATTATAAAATAATAAAAGTTTTCAAAGAAGAAATTTATTTTTATAAATGATACATTTATAAACATACACATGACAATATGGAAAAGCGTTACTTTGTACTCAATAAAAAATTGACAATCTCTAATTAGCTCTTACAAGTATTTAAAGTTTGGATACCAATGGTTGACTAATATAATTACATAATTAATTTTCAATCATTTCCACATTGTCAATTTAAGTAAAATGTGCACATAAATGTATATAAGTAAATAAATACGATATAAAAAAGAAATATAATTTGTTTTTAAGGTTTTTTGATTGTCGAATTAGAAACGGGAAATGATGTATAGTTATTTGGTTTATTTATTCAGATTTTCAAGATAATGTTTTTTTAGTGTCAATATATTATCATAAAAACATTTATTTCGGGAAACGCTAATTATCTTAAGAAAGTTATTGTTAAATATTTTAATAAAAAAATCTATCTAGGTTACTGCTCTAACTCTGCTGTATATTGGGTGACGAGTGGGTCACTATTATAGGTACCTATGTTAAATTTGAATTCAATGATAAGTTTATCATTGTATGTGAAAAGCAATTTTGAGCGGAGACAAATTAAAGTTATTAGTACCTATTATGTTTAGAGTTACAGTTACAATCCATTTTAGTTGATTTATTTTTTCAGAAAATATCGCATTTTTTATATATTATTATATCATTTATTATTAGTATTTAATTATTATAAATTATAATTTATAATGATATAATATATATATTTATGTACCAAATAATATCAACTTATACAACTCAACTATTTACTTTCTGTAAATATACCGTAAGACGTTAAAAATACATCCTAATATAAATAGATAATATATTAATATAAATCAAATATTTCATTGCCTATAGTAAAATTCATAATAATTTAATATACATAAAAGCCTTAAGTTCGAATAATGATTTAAAGTGTAACAAAATAATTAACATCGTGATTTATTATTAAAATAAGTTACTTTTTATTTTCGTTCAAATTTTAACTTAAAATGTCTTAGTTATATACTTATAATAGTTGTTTTTCTATATATATATATTCAGATTTTATGGTTTCAGTGTTAGGAATATTGCATTAAATATACAAAGCTTAGAAATAAATTGTAAAACAGAAAGTTTTTATGAATTTTTGACTACAAAAGTAGACAAAATTCATCAACATTTTAAGTTTAAATGCATATAAAAAATATTGTTTCTATATAATTTTAATACTTTTAAGTTGATATAGAATAATTTATTTTGGTCCCACATAGGTTAAGTTACCATATTTGATATGATGAGACAAATTCTCGTGTGTTTTTAAATACTCGTGTACATGTTTCCAGTCTTTTAACCCATCTTTGGCTAAATTAGATCAACTCGTAGGATCAAATATTTTACAAAAAAAAAAAAAATACTGCATTAACTGTTTCGGAATACACTAGCCATTTTCTTAAATATTTTTTCCTGTTATTTATTGTTTTATAAAAAATAACGAATATGAAAAACTACGGTTATTATTATCTTTAGGAAAATTAAAATTATTCATACAATCAATACAGACATTTTGGGTCTGTTGTTATCAAATAATCTTTGTCAGCAGATGTTAATTATGTTATATCATTGAAGTTGTTTGAACTAGTTATTTCTTTAAAAGATTTATTCAAATCGATATTTTTTGGATCATTCCGGAGTATATTAGGAATATTAGTACATAATTCTTCGTCATTATTAGAACGTTTAGAACTATTAGTAAAATCGTTTATTTCATTAGAATTATTTTCCAGTTCACACTCAAATGTCACATTAGGGTTTTATATGTTTATATTAGATTTGAAAAATGATGAAATTTTTCGACATTTTTCTACTTGTAATTGTTGTTCTAGCTTTCTTTTACGATTTTGATAATCGCTAGCTTTTTTTGTCTACTAATTAATATGTTAGTTAAAATTTCATTGATCTATGAGCGCTGTTTAAAATTTATTATTATAAATGTGTAAATTCAAAATTGCTTTTATTATTTAAAAAAAGGTACTTATTACTTACATATTTCTGACCGTTACCGGCGACACCTATGACAACTATTCGACTTCACTAGCAAAACAAAAATGTTAAGTATCAAATAATTTTAATTGTACATCGTATTTATGTATACGAACATTACAGAATAGATAACAACAATAAAGAACGATAAATTGTATGATTAATAGCTATAATAATAACCAACACAGTTCAATGGCGACTATTCTATATCTCAAACATATCGGCTATAACACATACTTTTTTGGTTTTCCCGAGTTAATGATTATATATTATTGTATATTATTTTTTATTTATTTGTAATATGATAATAGAAACTGGAAAGCACAGAACAAATATATAGAAGCGACACTCGATCACCTGATCGGTTTACTGTATCCCTACGATAGAAGTATTGGATTATAAAAGTTAAAACCGTATCCGTAATCTGACTAGACGTTGGTAATGTGTATCCCTATTTGTTACGATATTATAAAAACGGAAACAATCTATTGACCACTGGAACATGTCTTTATGTCACATAATATTGCTAAAAATGTGCAAATTGAAATTGTAATAGTCGAATTTTACTGTAATATTGTTATTTGACATTAGTTTATTGTTAAATAAAAAATTATTATAAATTATAAAAATATATTGTTCTGTGATAATGTAGATATGATTTATTTAAGTGATAACGTATGCCGCTTCTTCCTGGAGACCGTGTTCAAGGCCAAAGTGACCCGATTTGGCCAATATCACACAGTGTCTATAGCTGCTGGAAAGTGATGTATAATCTATAAAACAACTTATATAACAGAATTCTGTCATGGAGAATTTAGTCATTTAGAATAGGTATATTATTGTTAATTTGTATAAATATTACACTACAATTTATAAAATATTTCTATATTAAAAGCACCCCGGGCAACCACCCGGTTCACCCATATCTTGGACCGGCACCGATGTGGAATTTTGTATTAAATCTTTAAAAATTCTTACCTAGTAAAATACTCATAAAACATTAATTTGGGTTTCTGTTAGAATTTTGTTTTTATAATTAAGAAAACCTTGTACTAAATTTTCAAATTTTATATATGAAAACAATTTTTTTTATGAACTTTGAACGATAAAATAATTTTTTCATTTTTAAGATTCTAATGCTTAAAGTAAATATAGTGTCTATAGATTTTCGATATACTTATTTATTTAAAAAATTAAGAATTTTTAAAGAGCTTTGTACCTATTATATTTATATTTTGCATTTTTACTAAACAAATAATTTTTTATCATAGATTATAGAAAAAAAATTCTCATACCATAAAGAACTCAAACAGAATAAAAATATTTTGAAAATGTTATAAATAAAAAAAAAAAATAACACAAACATTTGGTGAATTTTTTAAGTAGCTATACTGTTATTCATTCTTGAGTCACACCAAAGAAAACAAAATCGATTTTGTCAAATATAAGATTTACTTAATAAATACAATTTTCTACCTGAAATCATCCCCATTTTATTGACTACTTATTTCGGGCACACATCACATGCAAAAAAAAAAAAACACCATGTAATTTTTCTTGTTATATATTTACATAAATAGCGTTAATAGTTATAAGAACAATATTTTATTAATATTAAAACGTATTATTTATTTATTTTTTTGGCGTCTATAATATTAGGTGACTACATATTTTTAGTAAGCCAAATGCATATTTTACAATTTTTTATTGCGTATAAATCCTAGCCCTAGTTATAACTAATAAAACATTTTAGCTTTTTTTGAGTTATTTATACTTCTTAAAATTTTTCCTTTAAATGTTTTGCTCTACTAACTAAAAAGTTTGAATATTTAATGGG